>JAJQOW010000607.1:0-96049 GCA_037975125.1 Latrodectus hesperus | reverse complement strand
CATAAACATGCAATTAATACATGTTTTTTTCTCCTTTACCGATTTAAAAAGTCTGATTATGATGACAATATTGTCCTAGATGTAATATTGTCAAAATTATTTTTATTAATTTTGGATTTTTCTCTTTAAGGAATTGAAGTTTAAAATTAAACATAATTTTAAACAAAAAAAATCTGTAAAGTATGCAAGTAAAATGAGTATGATGTGAGAAATAGTTTACAAAGTTTATCCGTTTTGATTTCAGAGATACTTCTAGTTTTGAAATTCACTATACAATTTCAAAATAATAACAAATAATGTTTAAGATATTGCATTTGTAAACTACATGTTTATTTTATTGTTTTAATATAGTAAGCATAGTTAGGTTAATCTTCTAAACATACATATGTATATATTGTTAAATTTATTAACTGTTTTTAATTGCACAATCTCTTTTGTTGTGAGTTTTGAGTATTTTACAGAAAATACAGAGGTTAAAGTCAATTTTGATAGTAGACATTATTTTGTGTTTGTTTTTTTCTTATTGTAATTTATAACATAAAACGAATAAATTTAAATTCCAGATGTTGGTCAAAATTATTCAAAACACCACTTGTTATAAAAGAGGCAAAATTTTGTGATATCCATCTTGAGAATAATTTAATCATTTTATTAGAGAAAAGAATATAATTTATGTTTAATGTTTATCATTTAAGCATTTAAAATTGATATTTCATTCATTAACATGTTGGATGTGTTGTTTTATAACTGTATTACATGTTGGATCAGCTGTTTACTGATTGCAAATGATTACGAAATCAAAACTTAGAAAAGAAAATAAGAAAATAATATTGCCAAATTACATAAAGGAAATAGTTCAGTCTTCTTTATTTATACATTTTATCCTTTTTCTGGCTTCTTTCAAAACTTGAATTTGTTATAGAAATTTTTTTGTCAGTAACATTTGGTATAAATATATTATACTGTAAAGGGACCTTTATAAATATTTTCTCTTGTAACTAATCAATTTTAAGTTTTAAGACAATTTCCTTTTTCTCTATAACCAACATAGCCCAATTGAGCATATTTTACTTTTGTTTAAAATTAACTTTCATTTGGAACTAATAGATAATTTTCATTTCCCCGTTTTTAGATGTGGTCTCCATCAAAGACTTATGACTTCTCGAGAAAGGCAATAATACCGCAGACCCAGACAACTCTTTAAGTGAGTCATTTTTTTCATTGCCAGTGATTTATACCAATGTTAAAAGAGTAATATGTATCTAAAATATTTAAATGTACAATAAATTTTGAAATATTGCTGAACTTTTTTTTCATCATTAAATTAAGAACAGTGTATAAATCTCTGAAATCTTTTAAGTGCTTCTTTTATATATTTTATATATTCAAAGTGAAATAAATTTTTTTCCATAAGAAATTTTTTTGTAACGGGAAATTTAATTTACAAGTTGAGTGGTTCTGACTATGCAAATTAATCAGTTGTAAAAATTTAAAAAAAATATAATAATGTGATGACAAATATAGTTTGACTTTAACTCATTTTAGAAAATATTTTTTTTTTAAATGATAAGAATATCCAGAAAACATTTGATAAATAAGTCAATGTTTGTAATGTTTTGATATGCATTTACTGTAAGCCTTGAATGTAAAATCGAACTTATTTAGTCATTTTACTTTTCTTAAGATTATTTTTAAGCAAATATTTTATAATATGTAAAAATAAAAAAATGAGTTTTATTCATATCATTTTCATTTTTAATAATTCTCATCTGTGTGTTAAATGATATAATTATGGTGAACAATATATATTTTAGTAGGTATTTTTTATGCTTATATGTAGTCTTGAACAATGACAATATCTAACCATAAATACACATTTTTCCATATCATTGGTAATTACAAACCTGATAATTTATTTCCTTGTGTTACAATTTTTTTAATTATTTGTATTAACAAATAATTGTAATTAACATCTGTAAATCATGTAATCCTTGCAAATAATTATAATTGTAAATAATATTAATAAAAAATTTAATTTTAATATAATTAAATGTAGTTAATATAAGATTTCCAAATAATTGTAATTATAGATACCATTAACAAGTAAATATAGGTAATATTTTTAAAATTCGATTAAATATAAATTTAATACTTTGTGTATAATAAGAATTATAAAGTTATATAAACCATTTTTACTTCTAAAAAATTCATAATTATGTTAATTACTTGTGCTGTAAATTTTAGTGGGCAACAACTAGAATGCATGTATTCAAAATTTGTAAATCTTTTGCATTAATTGAGGTAATTTATTCATCTATCTGTAATCACTTGTAAAAAAAAAAAACTAAATTCCATGTTAATAAGATTCAGCATGGAATATTGTATAAATAATTTGAGATTGTCAATATGTTTTAAAATTCATCAGTATTTATTTTAATTACTATGATTTCATAAACTTTACTTATCTGTAATCGTAGTTGTGTAAAAAATTTGATAATCATTGATGTATATTTTATTAACCATTTTTTATTAGTTCAGAATATGATTTTTTAAAGCATGAAATACAAAGTGTATGTTATAAATTAATTACTTAGTTTTATTATCTTGAAAATGTAAGATTCTATTTAAAACATTGCATTGAATTTTTGAAGTCAGATGTTTAGAATTTTTATTAAGTCATTCAGCTGAAAACATTTTCATTTAACCCAAATATTTGTCTCTATTTTTAATCAAAGAATTGTCAAAATTGATGAATATATATATATATATATATATATATATATATATATATATATATATATATATATATATATATATATATATATATATATATATATATATATATGGATATAAAGTAAAACTAAACTCTGCCACAACAGACCAGGTGGGTCAAGACCTACAGGACCTATCTGTTTTCCTGACCGAGAGTCCATGTTCTGCGAAGCCCATGTCCTTATTAGGTGCTCAGCATAACGCAAAACACATAGTGTTTAGTTCCCAAGCATGCTCATTGTGGGCATAATGTTACAAACAACCATTCTCCCTTTTTTAAAGAGATGAAACTGCGATTAAGTAAAAGATTCCATCATAAAAGAAATTGTATTAGTAATATTCATTTTTTATGAGTTCTTAATTGTGAATGAAAATTGACACTATTATAGGCATTCACAACTAAAGTGCGGAATTAAACCCTTGGACTATATATATATATGTATATTTGATTATTTTAACTATTCAAGTGCTTGGCTTGTTTTGCTTTGATTGTAAATTTAATTATAAAATATTGTAAGTTTAAAAATAGTTATGTTGGTTTCTACTTATTCAAATAATTAATACAGTGAAATAATACCTAAGTATGTGAAAACAAGTGTTATGCATGAAGTTTCACCTGATTTATGTAAACATATCAACGCAATTTTTTCTGTTTTTTACCTGGGCTGTTATTAACATCCTGTTGTTTCTATTTTTGTAATTTAATTGAATCAGTTTAACAATTCTGTTTTTTTTATTTTTATTTTTATTTTCAGAGTATTACAACAAAGTGAATCTTCACAAAAGGAGAAATTTGTTCCAGAGTACTAATTCGGAAGGTGGACCACAAAAATAAAAGAAAAAACTTGTAAATTAAGAATGTTAAAAAAAATTTTGCAAAAACTATTTTCAAATGTAAATAAAAATAGTAGATACTTTTTTTTATTTTCGGTATTATCATAAATAAAAAATGTTAATTCCATTAATATTTAGACATTTCACTTATATATGGCTTTTGTTGTGTTAATTTTTATATGTAATAAAAAATCTTAATCTGTAACCTTTTGTATCATTTTTTTTCAACATCTTGTTGCTTGGAGACATTTCACTTATTTATGGCTTTTGTTTTGTTAATTTTTATAAGTAATGAAAAATGTTAATCTTTATACTTTTTATTATTTTTCTCAACATCTTGTTGCATGGAGTAACTGATTTGGAAAATGAAATATTAATTTATATACAAAGAAAGTATATATGTGTGCGTGCTTTAAAATAATTCTATAAAATTATCATAAAACAACTGGAATTCTTTTATACCTTCAACTTCAGCTTTAGTAATAAAATGATAGTTGCTTACAGAAAAACTTTTTTTTAAAAAATTTTTAAATAATGAAATTTTGTTATAAAAAATATTTAAAAACAGAATATAAGTTATTTAAATAAAATTTAGATTATTAAAATCAAATTATAAAATTTAGATAGCATTGTCAAAAAAAATTATTTAAAATATGAGTTACTAATTCACATTTTTTTAATCTTATATAATTAAGAACTAAAAATGTACTTAATGATATTTGACAATTACATGGATAACAATTGCTTTTAGAATCACAAAAATATATTCAATATTAATTTGATGGATTTCCAATACTTCCATATTAACTTTAACAATATATACAATATTAACATAAAAAGAAATTCAATATTTATAGAAATAAATAACCATAACCAGCCCTACGTTAGTGAGAGCGGCTATCGTCGGCCAAACGGCAAAGGGTCGATGGATAACCGTATATGGGCACGTACTGGCAATTACGTGGGCCACACGCGGCCAATCTGGCATCGATGCCCACGCGGCGTTGGGAAATTGCTGGGCGGATGGTCATTCTCCTGGATAGTTGTCAGAAGCTTGGTCTTTATGGAAGGCTAAAATGTGTATGATTAAAATGATGCGTCAAAAAATTAAAATTTCTGAAAGGAAGACACAAATTAGTTGCTTTCATTTTCGAGACTCGATCCTGGGTGGGGAAGGGTAGATTTTCACTACTTCTGTGAGTCAATAAAATTAAATACCGTGAGAAACAAACACTTTTGGGGTTTTTAATTGTTCACTTAACCGATATATGCTTCTTATCACAGCAAACTCGATCAAGAAAGAGGGATATGGGAGTTGAAGGACATGGGATTGTTGTGCCACCGCTTCAAACATGCTTTTAATTTAATAAAAATACATTTTTAATTAAATTAAAAGCATGTTTGAAACAAGTAACTTTCAAGTATTAATAAGATACGAAATTATTGTTTCCTATTAAAATAACAAGATTAATAATATTAATATTAAATATTTCTTATAACAAAATCAAATATTTTTCATAAATTAGGTTATCTATGTATTACTTGGAAAACGATAAACTAATAGACAAATGCTTATTAACTAGCAAAATATGGATTTATGATCTACTTTATTGATATACACAAAATTTTAAGATTTACTTATTCAATAAATCACTTCTAAATTCTGTGAAATGTATCGAAGACAATTTCATTTTTCCGAATTTTATTTTTGAAGTAATAAAACCGAAAGTAATTTTTCAAACTAATACCATGTTATTTACTAAGAGGTAATTATTTTTATTAAATTTAATAAGACACATCAAATAAAATAAAAGTAGTTTCAAGATAATTGAGAACAGGGTAAAATGATTTTGAAACTTCATTTAATCTTTTGCTCAGCTATTTGTCGAATGGTTAGCTCTCTGTATAAAACAGTTTTTGAGTGCATTCCCGCACTGAAAACTGATGCTTCTCATTCGTTCGAAACTGTGTAAGTGCTCTTCTAATTAAGGTTCAAATGTAAAAGTAATTCTAAGCGAAAAACGTGCTCATCAAGTAAACCCAGTGAACTTTAAAATTTACTTATATCAAGTATGATGAATGAAAATAAGTCTTAAAAACTTACTTTCGAATAGATGAATAAGATATGATTTGCATTTCAATTATAATAACGGTGCTACTTTGTTACATGAAAAATTGGATGAAGAATATTTATTATTTTTGCCCATTATAGGAATAATTTACATACTTAATTTATTCACTTACACATCATTGACAAGAAGTGGTACATCTTTTTATTCTTGAGAAAGAGTTAAAGGATTTTCAATGCAAGCCATTAAAATTAAATTTTCCGCATCTGTTTCAAAATGAACAATTATTTGGTACTCTTCTAGTGATAAGATAATGAAGACAAAAATACATTTTAATTTAAATTATTAGTACAGTATATTTTTTATGCTACGCAATTCATACTATACTACAGTAAATATAAAAGGATAATATCCCTAAGTTCAAAGTTTTTGTTACATTTCCAGAACAATAATGAGAAATTAAGAGAGTGGCATTATCTTTCTAAATAAGACGTTTTTTGTAAAAATTTCTTGCATTTAAGTGATAGATTCTTATATAAACTTCTATGCTTTTGTTTTGATGATTTCAAAACAATTATTTAAATTAGTGGAAACTCCTATAAGAGACAGTAAATGTTATTTACAAAATGTTTTTCTTAGAAATAGTGACTCTTTTTACGGTTTTTTTTTTTTTTTTTTTTTTTTTGTAATCTCAAATTAGTGTTAAATCTTTGATAAGAGGATATAGGAAATTACTAGTGTTTCCAGTCACAATTTTCAATAGCGTTAAACTACTTCCAGAAGTCTAAACATCTATTTGATGATAAAACTGTAACTGTCATGATTCTAACTGTAGATTTGTCAAATAAAAATATTTATAATATATTGTATAGGTTTCGATTTTAGAGCTTTGTTTGTAGTTTGTTGAAGGAAATATTTGTAATTACTCTTCGATCTAGCACTTACATTAGATTCTTTGTTCTATTTTAGGAATTAAATTTAAATTTTGTTAAATAAATATTAAGGGATTTTTTGACATTAAACTTTCCTCAAATAAAACTACGTAACATATAATGAAATACAAATGAACAGAGTTAAAAAATTTAAATATTTATAGAAATTTCTCATCAGCATTTTTTTTAAGAATTAATTATTTATAAAAACAACCGATTTAATTTAATAAATATATGTGTTATAGTTTAAGAAATATATTACATTTGTTGCTAGGTTCTGAATATTTAAAAAATGAAAAAGTAATAATACATGATGTATAATGTTATAATACACATCTTTTTTTATATTTTCTGCTTTATATCAAAGTGGAATTTTGTTTAAAGAAAAAAATTCATCATTTCTTATATCTTAAACTCTAATATGATACAATTTGAAGTTTTTATGACATAACTCTTATCATAGAAATTTCCATAGTATAATTATTATGTTATTTTGATATTCACTTAGAGATTACTATTTTTTTAAATTTATGATAAAGAAACTATAATTACCTTACAATAACTGTTAATTTTAATTTCATTTTCTAAATGTATATGGATTTATCATTTATTACTAAATGTAAATTTTCTTTGCAATGAAATTCTAACATTGAAGCTTATTAAAACAGTTTTACAAATAAGATGCATAACATTAGCAAAAGTTACTATAAATATATTTTGAATGATTTAGAGAAGTTTCGTCTACTTTATACTAGAAATTTTTAATTTAATCGAAAATCAGAAAAATAATTTTTCTTGATAAAAAATGAATTTCTTACAAATATTTTTTTAACAATTTTCAAATTGTTATTGGGTAGAAATTTTTGACATTGCTGTTCAAATAAAATTATAATAAATTTCTTCAAGTGAATTTAACTATTTTCTACATTAGAAACTGCATTAAATGTGATAATTATGAAGATAACTGTTAATATTTGAGATAAGTATTGTACAAGATTCATTTAATAAAACAATTTAATTAATGAAAATATAATTCTAATCCAATTTACTCTCTAAACAATATTGAAATGAACTATTATATTTTCCATCTTGTGATTTTAATCACTTGCTGGATTGCATTTTGATGTAATCATGTAAATGATAATGTTCAAATGTAATTTATTAAAAATAACTACTGTATGTAGAATGAATATACAGAAATATTTAGTTTTGACTCTCCTTTGAAATTCTATCAGATATTAATAAGTATTCAGTAATGTATTAAATTATATGAGTTTATGAATAATTCGATATTTATACATTGTATAAGAATTGTTGAATTCTAAAAAGTATCTTTACATATTCATAAAGATCATTTTCAGAGTAATTTCATCTATTAATGCGTTAAGAATAATAAAGGATTTTACCGATATTATCAATAAATATTAAATTTCATGAGATTAAATTTGACACTGTTTTTGATGCGAATATATAATAATAAGTTTAATGTAAAAATAAAAAATTTAAATTTTATAATGAAATGTTTATTTATGCTTATAAGATATATCTGAGATTTAATTAAAAAAAAGTCTGAATCATTATAGAACATGCAAATTTCAAAAGTGCATATACACACACACATATATATATGGTATTATCCATAATAAAATGATATTACCTATAAGAGATATTATCTATAATAAGAATAAAATATATTTTTTATTTTAAAAATTAATACTCTTATAAAATTTTAGCCTGTTTCCACACCACCTTATTATGAGGTAAGGCCATGGCGCGTTTTTTTATTCACAGGTTTCGCCAGTAGCCCTATTCCTGTGTGTCATACGACAATTATGAAATAAGCCACTTTAATAAAGTTTTGTCTTGAGAGTTCTTTTTAAGCTTCCAAGTTTAAGTAACTTTTAATAGGATTCGGTAAAGGAAGCTTGGATATTCCTGAAGGTAGGAGGCCGTTGGCATTGATGGATCGCCTGATTGCATTTCTACATAAATGCTTCAAGCTTCTGGGTCCTAAGCTTTCACCCATTACTGTAGTATCCAGTTTCTTTACAGTCTTAATGATATATTGATGATTACTTTCTTCAGTCATTCTTGTCAAAACATCTAACATTTCATTGTTAGTTAGGTAATGATCTGGGATTGAATTCCACAAGACAAAAGTTATTTCCAGTAGTGAAGATTCTTCCTTTGACAATACAAAATACATATGAATTATGTATAACAGTCTTTGAAGGGAAGTTGACACTGGCTTAAGTTCAATAACTTCATAAAAATCTTCATTAAAACAAAGTTTCCAGAAATAAGAAATGATATCCACAAGTTCTGCTTCACTGGAAGGATGCATTACGTAACCAAATTGAAGGAAACACTTGAAATTTAGATAGTTGCCATGTTTTAAGCAACAGGCAGCTGTGAACATATGCTGGAAAACACAATATTCATTTACTCTAATTCTTAAAAAATTTTGAACTGATGACAATATAAACTCACATGTATGGAACTGCAAAGAACAAATTATTTGATCAACTAGATTTTCATGTTTTCTTGCAAGCATCATAAGTGATGCCAGTATTAATCCATTTTTCTCCTCAAATTTCTTAAGAATATCCAACCATTTCAATAAACAAAGTTTCGATGAAGTATTCATTTGAGTCTAAATTTGCCGTTCTGACTACCATAATGCATTTGAAAAGATAAGTTGATAATCCAGAAGGATCTCTGAAAAATTTTTTCTTATATACCTTTAAAATATCAACGAGATAAGAAGAAATACAAATGTTATACTTGACGTAAAAGGCAGTTAAACTTTTTGTTTTTCTACTGCAACGGCACAAATCCAAATAACTTAAAGTACAACAAGTGTCAATATTAATAAAGTTGACAGTGCAACACGTATCCAAGTCCAGGGCAATTATATTTTCACCCGTTTTGTTAAAGTCCTGTACAAAATACGACGCCGGAAACATCTTCAGCTATCAAATATTCAATCTTGCAAGGGAATTGAAAATAAACTACCGTTACGCAATCTTAAAAATAAGAGTCTTGAATTGACAGAATTTTCGTAAATTATTTTAAAACAGCTCAGCAAAGTAACATAAATACTGGTGCTTCACAGATTAAATGAGAAATGTGCTGTTAAAGTGATCTCGTAAGCTGAAAACTTGAAACATCTTTCATTGGTTGCGTCCCTTCCTCTCTTCCCTCCGCCTGTGGCAGTCCACCAATAGTTGTTCGACCCATTAGGGGAGTGGAGGTAAAGCTCAACCCCCTAGAATTCTTATGGGGGTGACGACTCAGCCCCTTTCCCCTTCATAAGATGTGAGAAACCGAACCGCAAAATTCACGTAATAATAATACTACTTTAGAAAGATGGGTTTTATTTCATTTCATGAAAAAATACAGAATGAAATATTTCAAGATTTTCAATTTTGAAAGTTTTATAAAAGTTTCTTTGTATAATGAATAGTGCAGAAATCCTTTTATTATAATTTTATCAGTTAACTTAATTGATAAAAATTTGAATAAAAAAAAATTTTATACCTGGGATCACATAAAGAACATTATAAACTCTTACAAATAAAACAAAAATAAAAAATGTGAAAAATGCTTTACATTTTTAAGAAAATGATTATGAAAATTAATTTTGCATAATCATCAAATAAGATCAATGGAAAAAATATGCATGCATGAAAAAAAGTGATTTCAATCTTTAACCAAAAAAATCACAGTTTTTGTATATTTGAAAATTTTTCTATAACATTTCGTTAAACATGCGACTTTTGTACGCAAAATCACTATCAAGAACTGTACAAAAATTGAATGTTGTGTATATAAAACAGAAATTTAATTTATGTCTAGATAGCAATTTGCTCAATTTAAAACATTTTGTATCTGTAAATAAAAAAATCTAGACAGACATATTTATTCCAATAAAGTTATAGTAATTTTAATTTGTGACAGATTTTTAATTCAAATAAACTAACAATATTGTCAAAGGATTAATATTATAGTTAATTTCCCATTTATTAGAAAAGTAAAATAAATTATATTATTCTACCTTATTTTTATTTATTATCTAATCACAGATATATATATATATATATATATATATATATATATATATATATATATATATATATATATATATATATATATATATATATATATATATATATATATATATATATATATATATATTTGTTTTCTTAAAAAAACGTCTGCTGACTTTGAATTTGGTTTTGTGTGAAAATTTTTGAAATAATCAGCATCTGTTTCTCTATTAAAAAATATAATATTTATTTTTTATAAAATAATAATTATTCTATGCTATATTTTTTTTATTAAAGCCAAAATATTATCACATAGAAGATAGTACTTATTTTATTACTCTCTTTTAAAACGAGAACATGTAAAATGTATTAAACATTTTTGTAACCATAAATGAAAGTCTTTAAATCATAATTCTTAAAAAAAAAAAAAAATTTATTTTTTTTTTTTGTATTTTTGAATAAATCAATGGATTTGAAAGCTAAAAATTGCATATTCCAAAATTAAGGAGCATATCTTGGTTGGTGTAAAAATTTTAAGAGCTTCAACATTATATCACAGACAGGATTGTTTGCTGGATAAGTATAAAATTTTTCTACTGGTGATTGTTGTTACATTGATATATTTCTTTTTCTGTTGGTCGTAAAAGACAAATTTTCCTTTTTGTTTAGAAAAAATCATTTTAAGACAAATTTTTTTTTAATTAATATGATTCGGTTTCAATTTTCATGAATTTCAAACAGTATTCATAAAAAACAACTTTTTGATTAATTACTAAAACATAAATGTTTATTAGTTTTTAGTTTATATATATATATATATATATATATATATATATATATATATATATATATATATATATATATATATATATATATATATATATATATATATATATATATATATATATATATATATATATATATATATATATATATTCTGCATGAATTTGTGAACAAAATTAAGTATTGATATATATGTTTATCATAGATCAGTGTATAAGTTCTCATTTCTATGATTTTTCTTTTAAAAACTTTTAATTTGTTTTCATTTTCGGGGGATATGATTTAAGTATTTACAAGTAATTAGTCGAATTCCACGAAAAATTATTATTCTTATATATTCGAAAAATTATAATTCTTTATTTCAAAATATTATATTTAAATAAAAATAATTCTAACATGAATAGGTTCAGTTTGATATTTTAAATGTCTCTTGTGCATATTTACTTAAATTTTATGATGTTTTTTATGTCAATAATATTTTGAAATAAGTGTACATAGTATTTTGGTTTTGCTTATTAAAAATTTTTTTATTTACAATCTTTACCGATACAGCTCTCCCCTTATCTGAACTAAAGTATACTGAGTTAATGTATAAGGATTTTATTTTTCGTCTACAATAAAAAATATGTAAGTGATGTAATATTAGAATAAATTATTGCTTAGATGTTGAAAATGTTTGCATTTAAAATGAACTTATAAAACAATATTCTGCTTTAATCACTTTCACAAAAAATAATCAATTTTGTTATTAAATAAAATTATTACATGTATAGTTTGTTCTAATGATTCTGATATTAATAAGTTATCTATTTTGCGAAATGATAAAAGCAGTCGCAAGAATTTTTAAATTAATGCAGGTGTTCAGATAGGTTGAAAAGCAGATAGTCGAAAAAGAATTTAACTGTAAAGATGAGAGAATCACATGACATACGTCGACAGGGTGAGTGATTACCATTAGATGCCATTGTAATATCTGTAGTTTCACATAAAAAGAACGATTTCCACTATTATTCAAAGGTGACACATGAATTACAAAAGATTGAAACAGCTTTGTTGACACAAAATGGGCTGCAAAATAAATACATCAAAAGGAAAAGGGTCAGTTGAGCTTTGAGGTCTATAAAGAATGGATTTAAAGTTCACTGGGAACGAATCAATGAAGCATATTAGACACGGCACAAGGGTAATTATTTCCTCTACAAAGAGGAAATGTTTCTCGAAGAATCTTGAAATGCCATTAATCTGCTACGCTTCTTTGTAAATTTTTACATGAAGATATTCAACCGCAAGTTGAATCATGCAAACTGACTTCATCTATATAACGAGAATAATATTTTTATTTGATCTATTTTCAAATATCAATTACTTCGCATTTTTTAAAATTTAAACTAATTATTTTAAATAAAAAACTGCCATTATTTTCGTATCGAAATGATATTTTTATGAAAGTGCTTAAATGATAGTGTAAAGTGTTTATTGCTTGATAATGAACATTTTCATTACCAAAATATTTCTTTTGAATATTTTTATATGAAGGAGAACATAATATTTAGAAAAATTTAATTGAAAATACTAGTTCGAAAATATAAAACCTATTTTAGAATTTTATATTACGAACATTTTCATCTACGTAAGAAATTCTGATTTATAAAAATTCAATTGATTTATACATTAACATTTTTCATTGTATTTATACATAATAATGCTTTATTTTATCATTCCAGATCTCCAATTTCATTTTCGTAAGATTCATAATAAATTATCATAAATATAAGTTTAAAGACTTCGTTTATAATTATAGATTAAAATTAAAGTTTTCTTAAAATTAAAACTTTTTTTCAAATGTTTAGTTGTATGAAAACTTTTACTCCTTTTCAATTTTTTAAAAAAATTTTTTTCAACACTTACATTTTAATTTTTACAAAGATTACTTATTTTAACTGTTAATAATATAATACTTTCTTTATATTTTATAACATGCAAATAACTTAAAACACCTTAAGAAAAATTGATTAAAAAATTATTTTTTAAAATACCATAATCAATAAATAATATGTTATTCTTTTTCAATCAATGCCATGGACATTTCTGTAAGATTTACTTAATTACAGAGCATCTAAAATTAACTATACAAAGGAAAAAGAATTTCATTTTTAAATTTTCACAGAATATAATTTTTTTTGTATTCAGACAATAGATAAAACAGCAGAAAGATTTCCTTTATTTTGAATGAAATAAGAAAGAAAGAAAGAAATTTTTAATTTCTTCTTTTCATCAAATAATGTTCATATATTTATTACTAATTATTTTTAGAGAATAGTTTCTTATTGTTTTATTCTTAATATTCATCTTACACTCTGAATTCCGAGAATTCCTAGCAGACTTCATTATTCATTCTCAGTGGAATAAAATTGTTTACAAAGTTAATAAAAGTCAATGTCATCTTCATGCACTGTTTCTGATGTTTCACTAGTAAAATTTAGGTATTCAAATTTTTGACAACTTTTTAAGAATTTAGCTGAAAATATTTTTTCATAAATAACTATTTTTTATTGTATTAATAGTCATTAAAATTTGTGGCAAATAAAAATTTAAAGTTTACGGTTCATATATTTTTCACGAATTAAATGCTATCATATATTTACTATACATATATATAAGTTGAAATTAAAATTTTATTATTAATAAAAGTTTTAAATGTAAATTTCTAAATTGTAAATAAACGTAATTTTATTTTATAATGAGTTACCTTAGAAATAAATTATTAAAATGTTTGTTTCATTATTTACCTTCCCCTCAACAATCACCAGACATATTTCTTTTTATTTGAGATGCTTCCTACTTTCTCAAAAATGTTGTCGTTCTAAATTTATTTGCGGCTTAAATCCTCTGGCCATTTTATTCACAGAAAGTATGAACGGAAATTTGCAAACATGTTTCAGCACTATTGAGGAATCCTCTGCAACTAATTACTTGAACGGTCGTGGGAAGCAGTTTCCATTATATTTATGTCAACAGAGAAGTGAGGAAAACATTAGTTGCAGCTGGAATAAAGCTAAAGTACATAAAAAATAAGCAAAAAAATTTATTGGAAAGTTATAAGTCATAAAATTGTTGAATAAAAAATTACAAACAGAATTATAAGTAAAGACAAAAATGGACAAAAATGAACATTTCTTGAAGTGTTTTTATATTCATTTTCTACATTTATAGCAAAATATGTTAAGTACTAATACTTTAATAACATATTAAATAATTCAATATTTTATAAATAAGTTTCTATATCGAAATTTACACATCATGATTTACATTATACACTGATATATTCGGTAATTCGTTAGTTATAGCAGAAATACTTAGTGCATAAAATTGTACATCAATTTTGAATATAAACATTGTTTTTAAAATTGCTATAAATAAATATAAATGTTTTCTGAAAAGATTTGTAAGAGTATTTAATTTTAATTTCTTTTAACAAAATCAGCTTTGGTTGCATCCTTTCAGTAATTTTCATTTTAACTGTTTTACCGTACATAACTTCGCGTAATTTGGCATTTACTCCCCCCCCCTTTGTCTTACTCAAAGTAATTAATCTTCTGGAATAGAAATCAGATTTTCTAAATTTTTATTTCTCTTACACAGAGCTTAACTAAAGAATTTCTTAAACAATACTGTAAATTACAGTTTTAAATGCTATTTGGCTTAATATTTTAACATTGTTAAACAAATATTTTACTAGAGTCATCATCCGTCACTCTAAGCAGTTACAAGCTTAGACTAATTTCAAGAATGAGGTGAAATGCTTTGAGTAGTATTAAAAAGAAAACACATCATCAAGAAAATAAATATGTAGATATATTATCTTTGAAATCCATCTGGCTTTTGAATCGATATTTATAATAAAAGTGTTTCTCAAATTTTTGTATGGTTCCATGATTTTTTAACTTTTCTAAGAATTATTTCTAAAGTTTCATTTCAATCTCTCCTTAATAAACAATATTTTTAATAAAAGGAAGGAAGTTTTAAAGCTTGAATATAAAATTTTAAGAGAAAAACTCAACTGAAATACTTTCAATTTGTAATTAATTTCGCAATGCAAATATGTAGTAAATAAATGCAATGCAATTTAAAAGTGAATAATTTTCATCGCAAATATATATAATTACAAAATCAATAATCCTGCAGTGCAATAATAAATCAATTTTTTAGTACATATTTGATGCATGATTTCTTCATGAAAATTATAAAAAGCACATCATTGACATTTATGTAATAATAATGTCATTTGACAATGGCAATGACATGACAAAATGACAATAATGTCATTTTGACAATAATTGACATTTATGCAATATTAAAATGCAATGCCGTCATTTTAATGCAATGCTGTGTAATTACTTTTAGGTAAACAATTTATGCATTTTTTAAATCAATAATTGTCAGAATCGATTTAAAACCAAAATCTTCACACTTTTTTTAATGGTGTGAATTTATTTCATTTTTTAAATGACAATTGATTGTAAAATAGTTTTAAAATCTTTCAACTATTCATTATGAAACGGAACGTTTTAATCGAATTTCCATTGAGTGAAAATTTTGACTTGTTGAGCGGAATACCGTCCATAATTTGAAAAATTTTCTACTCAAATTTTTTTAACATTTCAAAAGCTATTTTGTTTAGTTTTTGTGCTTCCTATTATCAAATGGAAAGGGAAATTTCTGCTTCATTAACAAAGAGGGAAGCACATTTTTGTTTTAACGTTAATCCAGTGAATGTGTTGGAATCAGTGTATTACGTACATGTCCTTTGAAGTATATGCTTCAAGTCCATGGAGTAATTTCCTCAACCAAATTTGGCTATTAGCTTACAAATCTATAATTCAAAATTGAATGTTACTGAATTCTAAAACTTTTAATCTGAAGTGCTCTGGATTACATTTCAACTACTGTTAGAACCAGCAAGCATAAATGTAAAATAATTTTTTTTCAGGTACACTCCAATTTCTATTGAAAATTAAAGAATTGTATTAAAAAATTGGCCATTACGTTTTTAGGTTAATCATAATTTTAGAATCAGAAACACGTTTTTAGTTAAAACTTAAATAGCCTTATTTATTAGTATTCATAAGAGTATTTATTGTATTTATATAAAATAATAATATAAGAGGGAGTGATATTTTTTTCAAGTATAACAATATCTGAGAATGGGAATAAAATTCAAGAATGTCTCTACAAAATTCGAAACTATTAAAATAAAGACATTTAAAGATACTGAAAGTTATAACAGCGAACATTGAAGTATTTGTTTAAAATGTAAATTAATAATCATATTTTACATTTAAACAATCAAGTATCTAGCACATATTACTTAAAATGGATTTCTCGTGGGTATAAAAACCTGTATGATGAAGTTTGTATTCATGTGTAAATTCTACGAAATATGCTCTCTGAAGATTAGATCATATATCATACAGATATCAGATCTTTGGATTGAAGTATTGAATTCATTTGCATTTGTTTCTCTTCTACAATAATTTACACTAAAGCTTATGTGATTGTTGAAATGCATCAAAGAGATTACTCATTTCATTCTACTTGAAAAACGAAATGAACATATTAAAACACAAATATTTAGCAGTTTGTGCGAAATTGTTACACCGAGCAAAAAATATAAATTTTTAATTAAAATTTTCTATTCAAAGAGGGTTAAATTCATTTATCGTTCAATGTGAGAATTTGTATGAAATCATTATTTTTGCTATACCTTGTTACTTTTTATCTTCACAAAATATATGCATCCTGCTTTCTACAAGTATTTTAATTTAATTCCATTATAATTAAATTTTTCTTTCATTTGGAAGATATAAGTAAAATTTAAAGCTCAAGAAAATTCTTTTACGTACTAATTTAACAGGAATTTAACTATTCACATTAACTTAATAATCAAACTAAAATCCCCTTAGAAATAAAAAAAAATCCACAGACTCTAACAGAAAAAACAAATATATAATTTTCTGAAAAAAAAAAAATTCAAAGTTATGGTTTTAGTCTACAAGACAAGGCAAATGCATTCAAGTTAAAATGAGATTGACTTCTTTTTAAAACTAATTTTGCTTTAAGTTTAAAATATTTACTTGAAAAAATTTTAAATTCTGAGACTAAATCTGCCTTTCAAACCATTGAGTCACCAAGTGATTCCAATTTCTCCATTGTTAACGACTGCTTCAATATTGTTAACTGTTTCTCAAGTACAGTAAAAATGACTGTCTTTCATTTTAATTGTACTTTTCCTGCCATTGTAGTTTCTGCCATTGTATTGATCCCTGCCATTGTAGCTTCAGAGAAATGAGACCTCCGAGTTTTTGGCTAAGAAAGGAGTGCCATCTTTCGAGCATCACAACCTACCCCCCCCATACAATTCAATCAAGTCAATTGTCAAGAAAGCCTTCAGATTCGACTTTTCCCAGTAACTCACTTCTATAAATAGAAGATAACTATGGATTAATCGAATTCATGCACTAACCGAATGGCCAAGAAAGAAAGGTGTTGCAATACTCCAGCTCGTTTTTGGCCAGGATGGTCTTCAAATGCACCTGTACCACATGAGTGGCGTATCGGACTCCCTCTGCCCCTTTTGTAACTTCAGGGAGGACAGATTTTCTGCGCCTCTGAAAGTGCCCTCCTGTTGCAAGCTTTTCCATCTGGGAGCAATACAAAGCGGTGAGTCACGCATTGAGTTTATATATTTACTAAAATGTTCTTTTCTTTTCTTCTACCCAATTTTTGATGTTTCAGTAGCCTTGTAATTCTCTGGCATTGGAAATAAAAAAGGTTTTTAGTTTTTCAGTTCTTTTTTAATTTTATTTAATCATTATAATCCACATGAATAGAATTAATTTTTTAAATTATAAAAGCATTGCGAAAATTTTAATATTCTTCTTTTAATTCTTTCTATTCTAGTATTTAAATTAAATCAAATCATTTATTTATTTATATATCTATATCTATCTATCTATATATAATATATAATATATAATATATATATATTATATATATATATATATATATATATATATATATATATATATATATATATATATATATATATATATATATATATATATATATATATATATATATATATATATATATATACTGAAAATGGGTTTTTTTGGAAATTATACATTTTTAAGGCAATTTTCAGATGTTACTTCAATTATTTTACAGGCAAATGGTTTAGATTAACTCACTTAGGTATCCTGATCATGTGATAGGATGAAGCAATTTTGTTTTGAAGATTTGCCAAGGGCATCGTTTACAAGAGAAAAATGTCACACATTGATTACCTGAATCCCAAATTACAACTGGAATAACTACTGTAGATGATGGGAAACAGTTTTCATTATATTTATGTCAGCAGAAAAGTGAGAAAAGCATTAGTTACAGCAGGAAGAAAGCGGTTGCACGTGTTTTGTGTCCACACCTTTATACATTCCACCCCCAAATACTGATTACTCAAGATGATTACTCACAGGAAATATAAATTTTCGCTTGCTATTTTTATATAATTTTTGAAAAAAATTTGTAATAAAACTTTAAATCATTAGCTTAATATTGCACAGGGCAATCTTTGGATCCAATTTATCACAATATTTAAGCCTTGACAGATTTATCTTATTTCAGTAAAAAGGAATTTTGTAAATGTTTTTAATATAAACATATAAGTTGTAATGGATTAATATAAAGGACTATGTATTCACAAAAAGCATTCTCAATAAATATGAATCTGATATTTCAAGAATCTTACATTATTGTGAATTATCATAAAATGGAAATGTTTTCTTCAATTTGATGCAAATATTCATAAAAATTTTTAACTAAATTTTATTGCTATGATATGACTGTTTGATTGAAAAAAATTAAAAATTCTTCTTCAGACAATTTCTTGCTATTTATTGAATAGGAAAAGGGAGAAGGAAATTTTTTTCCATAATCATTTATGACTTTATTTTCATTGAAATATGAATATTTTAATATATAAATATATATATATATTATTATATATATATATATATATATATATATATATATATATATATATATATATATATATATATATATATATATATATATATATATATATATATATATATATATATATATATATATATATATACATATATGCGTATGTATGTATATGTCTACACAGGTTATAAATTAATGCAATGCTTAAAGAAACTCTTTTATCATTATATGCAAATACAAAAAGAGTAAATTTCCTGTAACATGTATTAAAACAGTTAAATAAAAGATATGATGAAAGAGTAAAATAAGGTAAATATATCAATTTAATTTATTAAATTTACAATTACGCACATTTAGTTTAAGATTACGTACATGAAGTTTTACAACTTGAACACGTAACCAAGAGTTTTAATTGTAAATTATCACTGTACTGTTGTATAAATATGATATTTGCTCTTTTCAGCCAATTTAAAGTGAAATGAAGGAAAATAATAATAATTGCTTATCTTCCTGAGCTATGATACAACTCATATACGAGTGTGATGTAATTTATTTGTTTATATATTGTTTTGCTTATTATTTAACTTATTGACTTTCTGATATGCTACATAGGATATAAATTAACAGAATACTTTAAGAAGTTCTTTTATCAGGATATCCAAAGTCGGTAAAAATAAATTTTCAGTAAAATGAATTAAAACAATTGAATATCAGATATGATGAAACAGTTAAACGTCATGTACGCTGAAACAGAAATATGATAGTTCTCTTTTCATTTTATTTAAAAGAAAGAACTTCAAAACCAAAACAGCAATTTTAAAATTTACATAAAAGTATACCACAAAATCAATGAATTACGTTACGCCATTTATTAATTTTGCATGATCTTTCTTATTGATTTTAATTAATGAACATAATGAATGGTAAATGTGAATAAAACGCTAATTATAAATAAATGAAAGAAAACACTTTGCACATTCTTTTCTTATTTTTCAAGTTTTTTTTATGTGACTAATATGATATATCTGATATTGAAATATTATTTATACTGTTTATATATATATATATATATATATATATATATATATATATATATATATATATATATATATATATATATATATATATATATATATATATATATATATATATATATATATAATAATAGGCCATGTGTTATGTCATTAAAGCCTTTCATTTATAAATTGAGATGTTTTTTTGTTATTTAATTAATATGGTCTCTGACAAAAATGTTTAGAAAATTTGTGATACTTGCAATTTGGTGCATTTATTTGATTCTGTTTTTAGTAGAGTATATTAACGAAAATGTTATTAGTTGCATTGATGTTTTTAATACTTCGTCCCTTTACACAATCTTTTAACGTTTTCAGAAATATAAATTTAACTATATAATTCCTAATAACATGTAGCAAAATATGTTTGTAAGGAAAATAAATATATAAAGTATATGATTTTATTAAAGCAAAACTGATTAAACAAAGCTATGTTTATTTTCCATTAATATTATTTTTATTATTTCGCATGATTCTTAGTATTATTTATACCTTGTTCCTTAATGTTTACAAATTGCAGTCACAAATATGTTTTGAAATATGCTGAGATATTTTGAAGCATTAACGTTTCTATCTTGAGTAATTACATAAAATTTTTAAGTTATGTGATAAATCACCAAGTAATTCATATAAATAACAGAATTCTGACTAACAGATAAATGCTTTCTTTTCCCAATTATAAGCATCTATTATTAATTTTCATGTTTTCAAACTGGATGGACCATCCACGGATTTCTTCAAGATAATTTATCTAGGGCATATGCTAGAAAAAATTCGCGATTTTTTATCATTATATATATACTTAGAAAATGATGCATTTACATAAAAGCAAAATAAATTTCGAAAATTTAATTGAGTGAATTACTGGAATTTTAACTTCCGTAACAGCGTTTGTTTCAAAAACATAAAACACAAGTTTACCGTTCTAATAGTATTCAATATACTAATTGAAAAAAACTGGAAAATTTATTAATCTTTTCTTATTCCAGTAATGCAATGTAATTAAAATGATAAAACAAGTATTTAATATTTTATGAATATTAGGAGTTATTTTTAAGTGAAGAATAACAAATATGTATTCATAAATATAAATTATGTTTTGCATTTTTTAAAAATGAAAATGTTTTACCATATTAACTTTCGCATATTTAATTTATCCATTATATTTGTTTGAAACAAATAAAAAATTTTACCAAATGGTGAAATGTAATTTTTTTTCTTGCCAATATATTTTATTTATTTTTTTATTGTTTACTTTTTTTAATGTCATCTTTGTACCTCATTATTTATACTAGCATGCCACAGGGGAACTTTCATAAAAGACCCTGTGTAAATGGGATTTTGTTATGATTGGTTCAAATGTACATCGAAAAAGTAAGCAAAATTATTTATTAGGAAATAATTATAAGCCATAACATTCTTGTCCACTGTACCACTCTGTAAAAAATATAAATTTTTATACCAAAATTTTCTACTCAACGAGGGTTAAATGCAACTCTCTTGAATATTAGAATTTATATGAGTTTATTATTTTTGATATACCTTCTTATTTTTTTCTTCCCAAAATATATGCATCCTGCTTTGTACTACTATTTTCTGATTCTGTAATTGGTAATGGAGCTATGTGAAAATATGCACGGACAGCATGTTTTCAATTAACAAAATTTCTGAAAAAAATTTCACAGGAGCCTTGAGAAAAATGGAAGGTCCTGGGTTCAATTTAAACCTCTGTTGAAAAACAAGAGAAGGATCGTGCACCTCCGATGCTACGTGCGTATTTGTTACGGGGTGTGCTTGAGAATTTTTTGGGTTTTCTCTCCTACGCTACCTAAATGATTTCCATTACTTATGATGACTTTCCAGAGGACAGTATGCGGATGTTGTGTTCAAATGATAGGAATGTTCTGTTTAGATTTGTGCTTCCTGTTCCAAACATTACTGTATAAATGATGATGAGTGTTGAGCATAAATTTTTAAATGCATAGCTGTCTGAGTGTGGAAATGAGAGCTTTCCAAGTACTTTCGGTTGTGCCATGGGAATACGACCTGGTATTTATTTAGAATTTTTTCTGAACTCACACATTAATCTTTTACTTAAAAACTTTAAATTTTCCACTTATGAAAATTCGGAATAATACATAAAGCTAACTTAGACTGTAGGAATTACATACATAAATGTCAATGGTCTTACAACAGCTTTTGGTTGTAATGATATCTATTGTATCGTGATTTACTTACTTGATGCACAAACATTTAATAAATTTTTTCATATAAATATATGTATAAAATTTCAAAATTAGAGTATATAAATTTCAGTTTTTTATATTTATATGAGGTAGGGGGAAATATTTTTGTTTTGCTGTCACGGTAGCATAAGGTTATATAATTTTAATGAAATACTAATCATATGTTCATTTTATAATAAAACGCAGTACATAAAAATGGTAAATGATCCAAAGTGCTGTAAATAATAAGAATCTCATATTTGTGGTATTTTCAGTTAAAATATCTCTTATATATACCCATTTTTTTATACAAACATGCCTTCTGATATTTACTGTTTATTTCCTTTTGTTGTGGGTATTACCATACGTTATTTTATAGTTATATAATTATCAATACATTTTACTCTCTTTTCTTATATTTAGCCGTATTTAAATGCCTTGGTAAATGTATGACATTTGTTTCTATAAAAATTCTCGTTGGAGCAGATTTTTCTCTTTTTATATTGACATTTATTTCCAAATATGAAATAAAAACGATTACAAGACATACTGAAAATGATTGAAAAAAAAACGAATAAGCTCACATTATATTTTGTAAGTCTAGAATTCATTTCATTTGAGTTGTAAGTGTTTTTATTTATACACAAAAACAAAAGTATACAAAAAAACTATTTTGATATTCTATCGAATACATTACACACTTATGAGGAATTGTCTCATGATATCTTATAATCTTTAGAAATAGAATGTGTTCACGTACTGTGTCTGATCAAAAATGATGCTGATTTTAAGGAATTCTTCGCATTTAAAATCCTTTGTATCATTAACTTAAATTAAAGCACGTGTTGTTGGGTTGTGGCTCATCCCTCCTGGTTGACAAGGGACTATGGTTGTCACTTTTACGTGACGGAGTTCACAGTGCCACCTCCAATTTAATTAATTTGCTCTAAAAAGGGTTAAAATGTTTGTATTAACTATTGATTATTATATTTAATTAAGGGGATATGGGATCGGGGAGGATTTGGTGCCGGTCGAACTAGTCGGTTAAGATTACCGCGAAGTAAGCGGTTGTGCCTTAACCGCAAGTGTGTTATAGGCCCAGAGGCCATTCCGTCCTTGTCAAGGCGAGTGCTAACCTTCTTTCCTTTCATATAACACCCTCCTGGTTGACAGCAACATCAAGCCAGGTCCAAGAGCCGGAACGCCTTCAAACAACGGAGAAATGCCTCAAAGCTAGAGAATAACTCATTTATTTAAAGCGATGCAGGCCAAAATGTGAGGAGGAGCAGCTTGAGGTGCATTGTATTCTGGACAAAGGGCATAAACTTTAGGGCCCATACAAGAACGTGTCCACTTCGAATTCTCATGAGAGACGTCTGATCGCAACTGTTATCAACCTCAATCATAACAGCTCCAGAGTTATTTATCGCATACCATTCATGCACAGGGTATCTCCCGGGGACGTCACGAGCTTATTTCACGAGAACAAGTTATCGACGGCCTCGGTTGGATGCTTGTAATGGCATTGAATCCATTATAAATTAAAGAATAGGCGAATAAACTTTCATGCTTGAAGAGTGATTTTAGAGAAAATACAAGTAACATTATTTTCTCTAGGAATAACTTTTTTCCACTACGGTTCGATCTTGAAGAAAATTTTTTATTTTAGATAATTTAAGAGCTATACTGACTATAAATTACGATATATGTAAGTATGTAATTTTTTATTTTTTTTAACTGTCCTACTTTACAAAATTAATTCTTCTTTAAATATATTCTAAAAATTTATTTAATATTTTTTGGTTTTGATTTTAAATAATTTTTTGTTTTGATTATAAATAAATAAATTATTCTTAATTAATAAATAATTATTTATTAATTAAGAATAATTTATTTATTATTATTCTTAATTAATTAATAAATAATTATTTTCTTTAAAATCAAAATAAATAAATTATTCTTAATAAATAATTATTTATTAATTAAGAATAATTTATTTATTTTATCTTCATAAAATAAATTGTTACTACATCCCCTAAATAAGAAACCAGAAAAATTTCCACATTTCTATCTAAGTATTTGAATACATACATACTTATACATATAGAGTGTGTGCAAAAACTTTTTTGTGAAGTTTTATTTCTCAAACCGTTGGCCGGAAATATAATTTCCATTGCAAAAATGTTTCATAATACGAGATCTTTAATGTAATATCATGTTTAGAATTATAAATCTTATGTGAAAATTGTAAAATCTAAATTTTTATAAGGTTCCCTTGTTCTTATGATTATATTTAGAAAACTTCGCTACATATTATAGTACATATCGAATTGGAAGCTATAGCAACTTCATATAGAGAAGTCAAACATCAAAAATGTAATTAAAATTGTCATAAAATAAACGAAAACTACGAATTAATAAAATTCTGCAAAACATTTATTTGGTTTTATTAACGTGAATATGAGAAGTTGAGAAATTAGTATTCTAATCTTCCAAAGCTGGAGATTCATTTCAGTTTGAACAATAAAGTACATAATACATAACAAAATAAGCATGATAATGAAATAATTTAATATACAAAACTTTACATGAAATTTTACAAGTAGATGTAACTTTTTCAATATTAATTGTTAACATAATCTCAATTTAATTCAAAATTACGGATAAAATGATAAAATATGTCAATGGTGTGTTGACATGAAAAAGGAAAAGTAAAATTACCTTGTAACCATAATATATGTTCAATTAGGTCAACTTTAGCTAATACACATGATTGCAACTGTGAATAAATTTTAGAAAGGTGTGCTGAGGAGAAATAGGTATTACTGCAACAGAGTACTAGTACCAAAATAGTATTGTAACAAATACGCTATGCTTGCCAAAATACTTCGAATAAAGCAAGTTGATATATTTGCTTATTGTTAATCAACGAGAATTTTATGTTTTATTTTTTATAAAAAACGAATGGTTTTGTTTATCGAACTGAACAAATTCTTTCCATTTAAAACTTTTTTTTAAATTTATGTTATACTGTAAAAATAGGTAATAATTTAACAGTATTTACATACAAAATAACGTACAGGAAAAATCTTAACATTTTATAAGTACATTATTCCTAATTATCAAGTACTAATATAAATTTATAATGTATAACTTTTGAGTAATAACTATTATTACTTAATATTCATTCATTTATGAATAGAAACAAGGAAATCCTGAGATCTTGTATGAAAATGGATTGTCAACCTGCGAAGGTATTATAAAGAAGTTTACATTAGGCAGAAATTTACATTTCCCTCAGATTTATACTTAAGGACAAGAAAGAAAGTTTAATTTCATTATAACGTATTTAGAGAGTTGGCGTTAAGTTCACGCGGTTTGACTTTAACGGTTAGGGACAGAACAGCATTTTCAAAATAAAGAGATAGTTATTTCAATTTTAATTCTTAAATCCTCAGAATTAATTCCTGTCTCCAAAGTAAAAAATTGATAATTTGTTAATTACATATATTTATAAGTAAATATTTGATTAAATATCGCTGCATTACAAAAACAATTTATTAAATTTTCTATTTATTTAAGGGCTTTAATTTCGAGGTCATTTTTAATGATTTTATTTCTCACAAAGTAGAGATCATTTGTCTTGAATGTGAACTAGTGTTTTACGTTAAAAAACTCTAACTTTTTACTTATCTGTGTATGTGAAACAGTTCTAAATTTGTGAGGCATAAGTAATCACATAGGTTTAATCATTGATATATTCAAAATTAGACGGGTAAAACTACATGCACAACTACTTTTTTACGCAACATTGCAAACAAAAATAATGCTGGCAGTAAGTCAATTTAAAATTTATTCTCATCTGACGGAGTTTCACGAAATTTAAATATTATATATTTAAAATATTTTGTGAAAGAATATATTTTGCTACGTATTTCTATTTTTTAAGTGTATATTTTTATATTTATTATTAATATACGTATTTGTGTATCTGTTTTAATTACTTCCGAAGTTGAGTTCAATCAGCCGCCGAAACATTTACCACAAAATGATGATTTTTATCATTTTTAAAACTTCATTACTATGACTAAAAATATAATTCTCTGTTTTTATGTTTCTGAAGATTTTCTTAAACTTTAAATGAATCTATGGTAATTTTGGGAGAAACGGAATTGTGCTCCCACTTCAACTGATCCTGGATAAGATGGTTGAGCAACCAATGGTTGCAAGCTTCTTAAGAAATGTTATAATAATTCCATTAAAAATTCAATATGGTTTAATATAGAACAGCAATTTTTGAAGTGGGTGATACCAAGTAAGTTCTTTCTTCGTGCTAATGTGAATGCTATATATTTTGTTCGCTATTTCCTTTTGCTGTCAAATTTGCCAGAATAAAATGTTTGACACTTTTCCCCAACAGACAGCAAAGTATCTATAACTGCAACGCCCATTGAATGTTTAAATACCAAAAAGGTGTTTTCGGCTGTCGGATACACAAGGTCAAATTAGCATTTTTCTATTACAAATATAAATCGCTAAACTTTAGCATTTTGAAATTAAATAAAAGAATTTTATAAAACTATAAATTATAAATGTAAATTCAAAATCCTCATAAATCCTTCAATTTAATAAAAATATCAATTAGACATCATTATATTCATTATAATCATGATCCATTTTTCATTGTTTATACCTTACTTAAAGATCCTGATTTAAATTTTACGTTTAACAATGAAAATTTCTATTACAGGTAAATTTCAAAATCTAAAATATTTGCAGTTAATTTTTAAGCAATATTTATCTAACGATTATGAAGGCAAATTTTTTACTTAAATTAATCGGAAAAGTTACTTAGCATTTAATTTATAAACTATTCAACTGAATAAAAATATTAACTCTTAATAAATAAGGGATATTACATTTCTTTAAAAGAATGTTTTTTGTTTTAACATTAATAATAGTCATTAGTGATTATTTATTATGGTAATATCATTTATTATATACTACAGTATTTAAAACATGAAACAAGCTATTAAAATCCTTGTAATAAATTATTAAAATATAAATAAGGCATGCATTTTAAAAAAAAATTACATTACCTATTAATTTCAGAAGTATATATTTAGCACATGAAATTATTTTTATGATTGAAGTAAATTAATAATTATATTAAAACCATGACAATAATATACACCGATCAAATACTACTACCTGATTTTATTTCTAGGATTTATAGTTTTGATTAATATTTAAAAGAAATCATAATTTCACAGACTGTAGTTCAATATAGATAGATTTTTTTCAACAGTGCCAAATTTCTATTAATACATACAAAAAAAAGAGCGTTACACGTTGTTTTCAAGCAAGCATCATTTTTTGAACAATCAAACAAATCGTCAAATTCATATAAGTTCATATAAGTTTAATTCATATATATATATATATATATATATATATATATATATATATATATATATATATATATATATATTTTACAAAATAGATAATTCTATTTCACTAATAAAATGTAGAAACCAATTTTCTTAGTAGTTATAAGAAAATAAGAATATTAAAATTTAAACATAATTTAAAAATAATTCGTTACTAACTAGGCGTAATAAATAATGTAAAATCAATAAGGCAAATTTTTAGCTTCAATATATTATTTTTCTGTAATTAAATGTACATTTAAAACCACTACCTTTAAAAGTATTTTTTTATGAAATTATATGCGGCACATATTTCTTAACTATATATTTAAATAGGCGAAAATTGGATAAAAAGTCAAAAAATTAACAAACATTGCAGGAGAATATGAATTATTGTTAAAATTTATATTTGTTTTTAAATTATAACAGGCTTAAAATTTATCCTATTTATATTTACTGAAGAAATCAAACACATGAAAATCGCTTTAATTAAAATCATAGATAAATATTCAAGAATAGTTTTATTGTGATTAATATATTTTTATCTAACAATAAATTTATCATAGGGTTGTTTTCTAATTAAATATACCTTATTGAAAGCTAGTCAAGGGTAGCATAACTGAAATATGTTATATGCACAAATCAATCTTCGGACTTATATTCTACATAAGCTTCAAACAGAGTCATTTGCACATCCGCCAAAACTTTATTTTTGAATTTGAAGGACATTTCTTGCCTCTAGGCAATTTCAATTCCAACCTAAAAGGAAAGATTTACATATGAAGTTACATATGAGTATGTAAATTCTCGAAAATATGCGCGGACTAATATTTAAAAAGAAATTCGTGTTTTGTAATATAAAAGAGGGTTACAGAGCAAAACATCAAACTCAATGAAAGAATTGTTGCTGAAAAATTCATTATTAAATTATGGCTTTATAAATTAGTTCCACCTCCTCTAACTCAAACATAATTCATCCTATAAACATAATTCGAAATCTATTAAATATCTTAATCTTTTCTACGTTACTAATGTAATCTATGCATTTTCACATATAAAAAAGGAGATTATCAGATTAGAGTTGTCAATAAACCTCTAAATGTATATCTGATTCAGAACTCATAGTCTTTACTAAAGAGAAAGATTATTGTCATAGTATAAATTGAATATAATCATTTAGATTTGTATTTCAGATATTTTTTGCTTTGAATATGGATGGAAATTCTACCGTCAGTAACGTTTCAATAATTTAATGTTTCAATAATACAATGCACCAGACATTCTAACAGCTGAAAACTGCTGTAAGGCATATACATTTTCCCAAGTTTTAATTGCATAGACAAAAGCGGTATTCATATCGATAAATTGAGAAAATACCGAAACTATCTAAATACCCTGCCGCGTGTGATAGATAGGTTAGCAAGAATTATAATAATATCTGTAGTCTAAAGAGTGGCTAGTATCAAACCATGACATTTTAGTCAAAAGACCATAATACTTCTTCTAGACAAGATTAAGTTCTATTATTTTTACCATACAAATTTTTCAATTAGCTCACTGAATTGGAAAGATGCTAGAAATAATAAGATACAAAATTATTATCGCCTCAAAAACTCCTGAAAGCTAAGTGATGGCATAAAAGAAAGCTTAAATGATGACATAAAGCTACATATAAATAGGACTATCAATTTCACTAAGATTAAAGCTTAAAAACACGAAAACACTAAAATATATGCCAAGATACTCAAGAATTAAAGCAATATCTAAAATGAAAATTAATGAACTGTACACTGGGTATTTCTTTATTCACTATAAATTAAGAAATAATGAAATTAGCATTAATATGTTAAAATTGCAATTTTATATAAAAAGCAATTACTTATTTGATTTTACAGTTCTTGTGATCAACAGATTACTGTAGAGAAAAGAAAATATATTCTAATGCCAGAGAGAGAAACTCAACTTACTTTATGAACCATAAAAGTTGATAAACGGTCAATGTGTGTGGTGCTAATATCTTTGAGCAAACCATCTCGGGCAATTATTCTTCTGCAGGACTTTTCTGGAATTTAATCCGATGAAAAAACATAAAGAGTGAAAAAATATAATTTAGTAAAATAAGTCGCAGAACACATTAGATATCATAAATATGTATATACATATGGCACAATCTTTTGTTTCTAACATAGATTCAAATTTTAATTGCAAATATTGAATAAATTAAAATGTTTCTGATAGGTGTTACTTATGTTATTTTACTCACTTACTAAAAGAATAAATGTTTTATAAACTCATATGAGTGTATGTTATATTTCAAAGAAGAAATAATGAATCATTAAGTTAAATATTTTTATTCGATTGAAATTCCTTCTGGTAAGAGTAATTAAGATATGAATAAAACAATCCAAATCATCATCGAAATTAAGAAAATTATTGTTATATCGAATAAAAAGTTCATAAAAAAAACTCAAGTCGAGTTTATTGAAATTTAAAATTTTTTATATTGCTGTAAAGGCCCAAAATCACACACACACATATACATATATGCATGTATATATATGTATGTAATTATATAATCCAATAATAATTTAACTGATTATACATAATCATTAAAATTCATAATAATTCAAAATAACAAGACAGAATTGAAAATTAATGTAAAAATTATATTTTGTATTGATTTAAAAGTTACTTTTATGTATGAAATATTATTGAAAATTTTCCATTGAAAACATTACTGTAAACATTAGTATTCCATAAATTAATCATATACTAATTTCGAAAGTTATCATAATTTTTGAAAAATTATGTTAATTTTTCTGGTATTAGAAAATTATATTAGAATAAATTTAAAGCTTATTATTTTAACAATTAATGTATTAATAATTTATCATTATCTTATCATTATATACACTTTGAACTCAAATAAATAGAAAATATGTCTTACTGGTATTGTAAATGGAAATGCTGTAAATATCATAAGAGTTTCAGCATCAATTGCAGCAATAACAAAGAAAGAGATAACTAATGAATTACATATTAAATTATTAACTGAAATTAAATATAAAATTGAAAATTTTGAGTAAATAAATACTCATAGCTATGAAATTAAAAATAAAATTATATTATTAAAACATTCATAAAATTAAAAACTATTTGTATTTTACTTGAAAATTTTTGAAATATGCTTAGAAAAAAAAAAAAAAAAAAGAGAGAGATGAAGTTTTTCTTTCAGCTGTAACATATCTTCGCTTATATTTTGTGCGTGTAACATATACATTGTATATAAACAAAGTTATACAAAATAAGTTATAAGCGATCTGCTTTAATTCATTCAGAATGATGTTTTATGTGTGAAGTTATTTCGAATGTACTGAATTCTTTCGAGTATAATTAAAACTAACATCTAATCTACAAATAATTAATTTTTAAGACTTTTAAGAGAACATTGATATCATAAAGATTCAAAAATTAATTATTTTTCTACTTTATGTGAAACAACTTCAATATTTTAAGATTTTCCTTAAATTTTAACTAAGAAAATTTCTGGTTATATTAAATATTGAGTATCAATGACTTTAATCCCCTTTTATTATTAAAACAAGCATCAATTACAAGATTTCAAAATTAAATATCTTTTTAAATTATTGAAGGCCTGCAATTTTTTGCTTAGCAAGTGATTTGATACATTGCAATTTCTTTTGCAGTATAGTTAATTTTTGTACTTACAACTCGCCTCAGAATCAGTACTTGAAGACTTTTGTGATACGCACCCAGAAGATGATTCCTTAGTTTCAGGAGGAGTACATGAAATCTCTTGTGACTCACTCCCAACAGATGATTCCGTGGTTTCATGATGAGTTCTTGAATCTTGTGACTCGCTCGAAGAAAAATATTCACCGGTTTCATAATCATTGCTTGAAGACTCGCGTGACTCGCTCCAAGATGATACCTCGGTTTCGTACTCATCCATTCCATTTGAACTAGAGCCCCTTTACGGGAACCTTAATTTGAACCAAACTTTATAGATTCAACTTGAATTACAGAAGGATTATTTTTCCTGTGAACATTATTTTAATTTTGAGTAAGAAAAAACTTTGTACGCAAATTTGAAAAATGTTACTTTTTGTCAGTTGCTAAAAGCGTCAACCTTTATGCTTAGATCTTAACTTTAATAAAATAAATATTCGTATTAAAGGCGTTAAAAATGTATTAAAATAATTTAAAATTTTTTTAGACCTTTAATTAGTTTTCTATTTATTTGGAAATTAAGTTTATAAAAAATAGTTCAACAAACACAGTATAAAGAAGAAAATAAAACACATTTTTATATTAAAGGGAAAATACGTTTAGAAATGACATAAGACTTTCTCAAGAACTTTGAATTTATTGCCATTATAAGAAACCACCAATGAAGACCAGTTAGGGACTTACTTTTCTTCTCAATGTACCGTGACATGTGATAGCAGAAAAGCAGAAGGAACTCTTATGTCTTGGAATATTTGAATCATGAAATGGATATTTTGCTCTTCCCGTTATCGTCACAGACCATACTTGTTAGGGGAATTCAATTGATCTGATTCCATTCCCATGGGTGAAAACAATATTACACAGGTGTTAAATATATTATATAGACTATATATATATGTTATAGAGGAAAGATGCCTATGCGTTGAAAAGTCGAAACTAACAAGTCTACTAACAATATGAAACTAACTACGAAAATAGGATATGCAGATATATCTATGAAACAATGGTTAATGAAATGGTAATTATAAATTTGGAGCCATATTAAGCGAAAGATCGCTAAAATTACTGCAAGTGATTTAAAATTATTTTCAATATTGGTTCAGAAAAATGTTTTTTTAAAACAATTATCACTCCCCAAAAATTATTAAAAAAAGATTTGTGAATATTCCTAAATATTTTATTCAGTGTTGTTTTGTCACGAGCAAACCACGAGAGGTAAGTTTCTCTGTTCGGGAGTGGCATCAGATGAAAAAGATAGAACGTCTGTAACAGTTGTGTTGTTTGATATAAATAAATGTTGTTAATGTTTTCTTCAATTTTGTCATCTAAAAACAAAACTGCACACATTCATTTTTACAGTAAATCCTAATAGGAATTACAACATTTCTGCCCCCCGGATTGGGCCGTTTTGTTTTGAAGTTTGATAACGGAAGGTAAGAAAACTGAATTTCTATTTTGAAGTTATTGATAAAATTGTAATATATCTTGAACTTAGACGTTGATCGTTGAAAGTACGAATTGATTTTATAAGACAATAGAGTTGGAAATTATTAAACGAAATAAAACAGCACTTTGTGCATCATTTACGAAAGCATATACTAAATTAGAGAATGTGTTGATTAATGAAAATTCTGACGCCGAAGAAATTGAAATGTGTTTATATTTCCTTATACAAAAGGCGGACTCATTAGAATTAACACATAATAATTATTTAGATGCTTTAACTGATGAAATAGAATTCAAAACTGAATTTAATATTGTCAAAGAATACAAAGAAAAGGCATTGAGAATAGAATTAAAGTCTAAATGAATTTTAGAGAATATTAAGAGCAAACAAAGCAACAACCAAAATAGTAATTTTGACGACAAATCTCATTTGACTGTTGCGAGAATCCGTATAGAATGATTTCCGCACGACTTCCTGAAGTTGAACTGTATAAATTTGGCGGTGAATTAAAAGACTGATTAACCTTCAGGAATCAATTTAAAAATATACAGGAAAATATAAATTTAACTGATTGTGATAAATTTCATTATTTAATTCATTCAACAAAAATCAAGTCAGAAGCTAAAGAAATTGTTTAATCTTTTAATATAACTAATGAGAACTATCCATTGGCGATAGAAAGCTTAACTGAAAGATATGGGCGAAGAGAGTTATTAATTGATTTTTATGTTGGATAATTGTTAAAACTTGTTTTAAATAACGCCACTAAAAAGAAACAAGATTCTTTAAGTGCTTTGTATAATAAACTTTCTACTCTACTTCGGGCTCTCAGTAGTTTAGGTGTGACTACTGATCAATGCGGTATAATATTATATCCGTTAGTCGAAAGTTCATTACCGACCCATATATTGCAATCATTCGAAAGACAAAGAAAAAGTATTGAGTCTGAACAAAGTAATATATCATCTCTTGATGCTATAGTTTCGTTTTTTAAGAGCAAAGAGCAATCAGAAGAAAAAATAAAACTAAGTAGATCGGATATTTAATGCTAATTGTTTCTCTAAAACAACATAAATATATGAAAATTATAGGCGATTATAAAATTTCTATGAAGAAAATTATAAAACATCAATAAATTATGATATGACTTAGCGCTGGTCACTTTATTTCGATAATTATATCACTACAACAAAAACAAATATTTTCTTTACTCCATACAAGTGACAGCATAAAACAGTTAAGAAAGCTATTGACAACAAAATTTTGTCCCTAGAATATTCATATTAACTAATATTGAAATTAAGAAAATAAATGAGGAAAAAGCACAAATTTATTCCACAACTTTAACATCAACAGAAAAGGTATCCTATTAAAATTTAAAGATTAGATTATCGCTTATAATTATATTAACCATGTTATTTTGCGATGAGCAATTTTAGAAACGGCTTACGAAATGAATTCGGTATGTACACAATCACTTTAGTATATTTGAGCCTCTGAAGTATTAAAAAATCACTATAATCAAATTTATACCTAGATATTAAAACTCAGACATGTAAGTAATGTTAAATGTTTCTTAATAATCATTCAAATTATAAGCGATTATAAAAGTTAAATAGGAAAATTATAAAAAGGTCAGTAAATTATAATATGACTTAACTACGTTCAGTTTGATTAGTTAAATACCAATACAGTAAAAGCAAATATTTTTTATATACAAACATGTGGCAGCATAAAACAGTTAAGAAAACTATTACAGCAAAATGTTATTCATAGAAAATCCAAATAATTAAAAACAAAATAAATGAGTAAAAAGCAAGAACTTACTTCATAACTTCAACAGCAAGAGAACACATTACTTTTTCAAATGCAAAGATCAGATTACAGCCTATAACCACGCTATTTTGCAACGAGTAGTTTTTCAAACCGCTTACGCTGGTATGGTCGTAGTATTCAGGTATCAGGGTCTTATGATAAAACTAGCGTCTTGAGAGGAAGATTGCGTTGAGGTAATCATAAACAAACGCATGCACAATAACGTAAGAAGATCAGATATTTTACGCATGTCTGATTCTTTTACGAAGTTCATAGACATTATTTGAATTTACGTTTTTGTTTGGATTTCGTTTCAAAGTTCTAGCTGTGAAATGTCTTTCGTATCATTAAAAATGGCTCTTTTCAGGGTCAGAAAGTAATACTGAAAGTAGTCTAAGTTTTTTTTCTGATGAAGAATAAAACATTGATATAGATACCATAAAGCTAATATACTTGAAAGATCTATAATAAGTTTGAAAGATAATAATATTGACTTAAATGTAGAAATTTTAAAATTCAAATAAACTCAAGAATTTGAATGGCGAAACGAAAATGTTCAAGAATATACAAAAACGAAATTTCACCCCTTTATGGACTCATGATTTTGTTGAAAATAAAATTTTATCCGTCATCGTTCAGGTGATTTATTTTCCTAAAAGTAAAGGACTATGTCATTTAAAATTACTAGGCAGAGACTTTCAAATAATGAAAGGAAAGAATTGTGCATTTATGAATCAATCTATGAAGCTGAAACTATAATAGAAAATTTTCTTCAAATGGCAGATAAAACATTCTATTTCTATAGAAGTTAGATTAGAATCTGTAAAAGAACAATACATTTACATGTTATCTACTGTAACATGCTTAGTAGAAATTGAAGCATATATACATACAGTCAGTCACAAAAGTCTACGTACAACCCTATAAAAGGGCACATTTCAAAAGCGAATTATATTTCAATTTGCAAAACCGAATAAATATTTTCTTTTTCACCAAAAACTGATTTTCAAAATTAAAAAAGTATCAAACTATCATCTACTGGGAAATTTTGTGAATATGTAAAAATTAGCGCATCTTAAAAGTCTGTATACTCACGATTGGTTGAGAAGAGAATATTTACATATGAAGATTTGTTGAAGGCTACTTAAATTTGAGGCGGCACTTTTGTAGTTAGTTCATCGTTAGTATTTTCCATGATATTACAATAGCAAATTGCTTTAAAATGAGCCAGGGAAAGGAAACATCCTTAGAACTTCGAAATTTGGTAGTAAAATTGAAATGTGATAAGAAATCTTACTCCGAAATTGCCAAAATTGTAATCAAAAGTCGGTCGACTGTGCAAACAATCTACAGAAACTTTGTTGAACGCGGACATGTGCTCAGCAAATCTTGATGTGGTCGTCTAAGGAAGCTCAATGATCAAGAAGCAAGAGCCATAGTAAGAAAAATGAAGAAAAATCCAAAAGTTAGTGCCCCAAAATTAGCGGATCAAATTGAAACAGAATTTGGAAAGCAAGTACACCCGGAAAATTTTCTTAGAATTCTTCGATCGGCCGGCTACAATGGCAGAGTTCCCAGAAGGAAACCATTCGTATCATCTGTAAACCGAACGAAAATACTTGCCTTTGCTTTTGCATATATTGACAAGGATTTTGATTTTTGGAAAACAGTTCTGTTCACCGATGAGAGCAAGTTCAACATTTTTGGAAGTAATGGCCGCGGAAAAATTGGAGGAAAAAAAACAGAAATAAACCCCGAGAATTTGACTCCCACCGTAAAACATGGTGGAGGCAGTGTGATCGTTTGGGGTGCTATAGCAGCAGCTGGATTTGGCAATCTGGTTTTCATCGAGGGTACTATGAATCGTTTTGGATACCTGAAGATTTTGCAAGGCAACCTACACGAATCAGTCAGAAAATTGGGACTGGGAAGCAACTTTGTCTTCCAACAAGACAATGATTCTAAGCACACAGCGAAGATTGTGAAGGAATGGCTGCTCTACAAGACGCCCAAACAGTTGCATTCACCTCCACAGTCTCCAGACTTTAACCCTATTGAACACATTTAGGAGGAAGTCAACAGAACAATACGACAACCCATTAACAGCGTCGAAACCCTAAGAAGGCTATGTAGCAGGCTTGGTCCCAAATTTTACCTGAAACAACAAAGAACCTGGTGAATTCGATGCCAAACCGAATGCGTGCAGTCATTGCTTCAAAGGGAGGGCCTATCAAGTATTAATGGTAGTTTTATTTTTGTTTATTGCCAGTTTTTTTTATTTGAGTTTATTTGAGTTTCCTGTCTCTGTATGCAGACTTTCGTGACCACATAATTTGAAAATTTTGTTATTTTCATTACGTTTTAACAAATATGTTGATAATTTTATTTATTTATTCTGAGTTATTAAGAGAAATAATTGTGAAAATAAAATTGAATTTTCGAAATTATGAGTTATGTGAAAAATATACAAAAATCAGAGTGTGTACGTAGACTTTCGTGACTGACTGTATATATAATGTAGAATATAATACACAAGGATATATAGTAAATATCAACAATTTCCATAAAATATGCAGTGTAAATAAAATATAATAAAATTCTTACTTTAACAAATGAGAAGCAAGTATTCTCAAACTATTCAACAATTATTTTTAAAAAAAATTTTTGACTTCAAAAATAACTTTGATTTTTAATAAAAAAATATTTACATAAAAGAAAAATATTAAACTGACTGTAATTGTGTTTTAACCAGTAACCTAAGATTTTATATGTTACAAAAGTTAACATAAGCTGTCAAATTCAATAATCGGAAAATTCCAAAATCACATTTATGTTTACTTGGTGTAAAAACATGAATGAAATAAATATTTTTGTAACATTTCACATGAATCATTCCTATTATTTATTTTTTCTCACACTGATAGCTATTCATCTAGAAGAACTTATTTTTATTTTTACCAAAATATATATTAAATTTTTCCACGATTATTACTTTTTGCTCTTTGAATAATAAATTAAAAAAGATGTATCTTGATCTCTAATAAAATTATTTTCAGAATTAAATTTCAGTTTTCACAATTTTGCTTTATTTTGCTTATAAATTCGCCACATGGAAATATTTTATTTTATTTTACACTTCTTTGATATAAAACAATAGGTATTTCTCAATTACGCTGTCTGAAAAAAGCAGCAATTCTAAAATTGAATATTTAATTCAATGTTTATTAATTATTTCCTAAATGTAACTTAATCGTAAAAACTTTTATGATTTTCTTTCAAAATATTACTGAACAAAAATGAAGGAAATTCATATTTTATTTTCACACCTAGTGAGTATGTATCGATTACTAATGACCTAATGTATAAAATTGCTATAATTACAATCAAAAATAATTTTTTGTCACAAACATAAAGGCATCTTCTCCTGACATAAGTAAATATATTTGTCTAAATTTCGGTGCGTTTTCTGTAAAAACATTAAAATATTTATTGAAAATATATCATTAAAAATTTCAAATTCTGTTACTCTTTGCCACGAAATGAATGTGTCACTCCATGAAATTGAAAACACTCATGCACTCTCCATTGCACTCTCATGCACTCATCCAACTACAATTTCATAATTTTTGCTGATTAATTTAAATAAAACATAAATAAGTTTGGAGAAAATTATAAATAAATACCAGGTCGTATTCACGTGTCACAATCGTTAAAACTTGGAAAGTTCACAATACCTCACTTAGACAGATATGGATGGAAGCATTTATGCTCAACGCTCGTCTTCATTTTTTCTCCGTGTCAGACTTTCACCCGAGGCTGATAGGGGCTTTGGAAACAAACCATGAGCGATTTCGTTAAGACTCGCAGTACACCAGCAAATGGATAAATATATGTTTCGTGATCTATCCTGAGTGATGATATGATCTACATTAAGTGACAATATGATGAGTGATGAATGAATTTGTGCTCATTGCAATGGTTGCGAGGAAGAGATGATTTATGCAATGTTTGCTTTCTGGTATTTACCTTCACCATTTCAAAATTACTATAATCTCACATTAATCTTTCTGTCAAGAGTTGAGGCTTGTAATGACTTTGAATTTATTTTAAACTATTGAATGGACAAAATAACTTTCATTCTTAAAGAGTGATTTTAAAGCAAATACATGCAACATCATTCTCTCTATCGACTGAGAAGGTACAAACAAAGCAATCAATTAAGAAATAGTGAAAGATAAATATCGAGGAATAACTTTTTTCTAGAATATAGGATGCATTGACACTATAGTTCGATCTTTAAGCAGAACTTTTATCTTGGATAATTTACGAACTATACCGACTATAAATTACTATGTTTATAATTATGCAATTTTTTATATTTAAACTGTCCAACTTTAAAAAATTAATTCTTCTTTCAATAAATTCTAAAAATTTATTACTCAAATTTTTTTATTTTGATTTTAAATAATTATAAATTAAGAATTATTTATTATTTTGATTTCAAAGACAATTGTTAAGAAACCAATCAAAAATTTCCACATTTCTATCTTAGTACTTTAATATATACCTACATATTTATACAGAGTGTGCAATAAAATTTTTTGTGAACCTAAATTCTTCAAGCCATTGGTCAGAGGTATAATTTACATTTCAAAAATGTTTCAAAACAAAAGAATTTTATATTATATATTTTTAGAATTATAAATTTTATTGGAAAATTATGTTTATTAGTCTACGACAAAAATAAACAGAAATCTAATTTCAAAATTTGTGATTTTTTCAGCCTTTTTTAAGGGGTTAGTCGTAAAATTAATTGGTACCTTTAGATTAATTTGATTGTAAAAAACATACATTTGAAGAAAAATTATTTCTTTTCCACATAAGATGTGTATCTAGAGGAACGTCGTTACATATGTTATATTGGAAGCTATAGCAACTACACAAAATAAGCAAAAACTACAAATTATAAAATTCTGCAAAACTTTTATTTTATTTTATTAACGTGAATATGATATATTGGGAATTTCGTATTTTTATCTTCCAATGCTGGAGATTCATTTCAGTTTGTATAATAAAGTACTTAATAGATAACAAAATAAGCATGATTGTAAAATAAATTAAAATTCAGTTCTTTACATAAAATTTTTCAGGTAGATATAATCTTATCAATGTAATTTGTTAACATAAATCTCAATTTAATACAAAATAGTGGAAAAAAGTATAAAATATGTTAATGATGTGCTGACATTAGTAAATAATAAGTAAAATTTGCTTGCAACCATAATATATCTTCAAATAGGTTAACTTTAGCTGCTACACGCGATTGCAACTGTGAATAACTTTTAGTAAGGTGTGTTGAGGAGAAATGGTTATTGCTGTAACAGAGTACTTGTACCAAAACAGTATTGTAACAAATACGCTACGCTTGCCAAAATACTTCGAATTCAGCAAGCTTCGAATGATACATTTGCTTATTTTAATCAACATCAATTTTATGTCTTTTTATAAAAGAAAACAAATGGTTGTGCTTTATCTAACAGTACAAATATTTCTCATATAAAAATTTCTTTGTTAAAATTTATTTCTTTATTGAAACAATACGTAATAACTTAACAGCATTTACATACAAAATAACGTACAGGAATGAAAAACAGCCTATTGTAAGAGCATTAATCATAATTAATGAGTACTTAGTGTATATATTTACAATGTATGACTTTTGAGTAATACCTATTTTTACGGAATATTCATTCAGTTATGAATATAAACCAGGAAATCATGAGATCTTGTATGAACATCGAATATTAATCTGCGAAAGCATAATGAAGAAGTTTACACTTCCCTCAGATTTAGACCCATAAAAAAGAAAATAAGTTTAATTACATTATAATGCATTTGGTTTGAGTTAAATATAATTGGCTTGACTCTAACTGTTAATTACAAAACAGAACTTTTACAATTTTAAATTAAGGAGATAGCAACAGTAATTTTAATTCTTAAATTCTCAGAATCAATTGTTTTCTCGAAAGTAAAAAAAACTTGATTATTTGTTAGTAATATTGATAAGCGATTATTTATTATTGTAAAATTAGTTATTCATATTATAAAGTATTTGTAATTATGGAAAAAGTTATTGCAATTCTTTTAATTATTTACTTAAACATTTATAAGACATAAATTTTTTTTAATAAAATTTGTATTATCTATTAGTTTTAGATGTATATTTAACATGAAATTATTTTTATAATAGAAGTAAGTTAAAAATTATATTAAAAATATGAAAACAATATACAGCAATCAAATGCTAAATACATGATTTTATTTTTATGGTTATAGTTGTAATTAACATTTACAAGAAAGGTATATTATAACACATAAAAATCCAAGATTGCCTACGTTTTTCAACAATACATAATTTCTCTTAGTTACAAAAAGATATAAAGTTAAATATTATTTTCATGACTGCAGCATCTTTTCAATAATTTAAGCGTATCGTCAAATTCATATAAGGTCAATTCTTCTCTCAAACATATGTTCCATATAAAGCATCTGAAAATAAATGATTAATTTAGATTTTTTAACATATTAAGCTATATAAATGTTTTATTAAAAATTGGAAATCATCTTTCCATAATTTTTTATACAAAATATGAGATAATTAATTGGATTTCACCAATAAAATGTAGAAAATGATTTCCTCCTTATTTATAAGGAAATTAGAATATTAATATTTAAACACATTATAAAAAAATGCGTTACGGAACTATGCATAATATTTAATTTAAAATCAACAAAGCAAATTGTTTACTTTAAAATATTATTTATCTGTATTTAAATATATAGTTTTTCCCACAACGTTTTTAAGTAATTTTTTACTAAATTATAACTGGCATATATTTCTTAACTACAAATTTTAGCAGGCAAATATTGGATTCAAAGCCAAAACTTCAATCAACATTGCAGGAGAATATGCATAAATATTAAAATTTATATTTGTTTTAAGAATATAACGTGCTTAACCTTTATCCTATTAATATTTACAGATGAATTTAAACACAATAAAAGAGCTTTAGTGCATATCATAGAATAAATATTCAAAAATTGTTTTATTGTGATATATATATTTTTATCTAACAATAAAATTATCATGGAGCTTATTTTCTAATTAAATATACCTTATTAAAATTCAGTCAAGCGTCGCGTAACTGGAATACGTGATGTGTAAAAATTTATATTCAGACTTATATTCTACATAAGCTTCAAACAGAGTCATCTGCATATCTGCCAAAATTTTGTTGAATTTGAAGTACATTTCTTGCTTGCCAGGCAGCTCCATTAGCAATCTAAAAGGAAAGATTTTCATATGAAGTACCTCAATCAATTTATGTAAATTCTCGAAAATACACGCATACCAATATTTAAACAGAAATTTTTATTCTCTGTATAAATAACGGTTACACAGGAAAACCTCAAACTCAATTAAAGAATTGTCGAAGAGAAATTCATCTTTAAGATAATGGCTTTAATAATCTGTCCCACCTTCTCTAACTCAAACGGAATTCATTCTGCAAATAAGATTCGAAATCTATCAAATTACTTAATCTTTTCTATCGCTACTATAGCATATATGCATTTTCACATATAAAATTTTAGAAAATCAGTTTAGAAGTGTCAATAAACCTCTAAATGTGTATCTGATTCAGAATTAGGTCTCAAGAGTAAGATTGTTGTTAGAATATAAATTGAATCCATCATCATTAAGATTTGTGTTTCAAATTTTTTTTGCTTTGAATATTGATGGAAATTCTACGATTCTTATCTACATAAACAGTCTGTCACGCTTCAATAATACAAAGTAATAACTTAAGGTATAATTGTGTTTCAAATAATTCAAAGAATAAAGCTTCCATCAACTTTTATTTAGTGTTAAACATTAATTACTTATTTGATTATCTAAATTACTGAGTTCGATAAATAAAAAATGCTACATTTACGTTTATCTTATTGAAAAGCCATTAAAACGTTAATAATAGGAGCACCTCTTAATTTATTTTAAATGAATGATCACAGATTTGATGCTAAACATGATACTACATTTGATACAATGTATCAGACATTCTACAGCTGAAAATTGTTGTAAGGCCTTTACACTACTCTTATTTTGAATTTTATAGGCAAAAGAGGTATTCATATTGTGCATGGAAGAAAACCCCGAAACTATCCTGAATTCGATTCCGATAGATGTGAATGCAAAATTTATAATATCTCTAGTCTTAATAGTGGCTTGTGTCGAACCATGACATTTTAATCCAAATACCATAATACTGCTTCTAGACAAGATTGAGTTCTATTATACTTCTTCTTCTTCTTAAGGTTGGGTTTGTATGTCATTGGCACCTCTGCTTTAATCAGCATTTTGTACCATTAACTCCAAATCCAATGTTTCCTAGTTCCAGTTACTCGGGTCACCCACTTTATTAATAAAGTCCGATAACCCTTCAATGGAGTCTAGGTGTAACTCTCTAGTATAGATAATACCTAAAGAAGTTAATCTAGGGAGGGCAAGAGCCTCGCATTCGTAAATGATATGATTGGCCGTTTAATCTTGCGTATGACATTTCCTGCAGATAGGGTCTTGCTGAAACAGTCCCATTTTATGGAGGTGTTTTCTGAAATATTAGTGCCCAGTTATGAAGCCTATGATTAAACGTATCTTCTGCCTAGAGCATCTAAGAATTTCAGAGGCAATCCTCGCTGATGATCCACAGATCATACTTTTAGCATGGGTTTGACCAAGAGTGTTGAGCCAAGCTTCACACATCTTCCGTTTCTCCCATCTAAGAACATTGATTTTTGCTGTCTTCAAATTGATCCCACAAAAAGGTTTTGGACCAATGGGAACATAAGATGATCCTTGTTTAGCAAGCTCATCAGCCCTTTCATTGCCTTCATTACCTTTGTGCCCTGGCACCCATACAAGGATCACCTTGTTTCTAATTGCCAGTTCTGTAAGAAGGTTTCTACATTCCAAAATCATTTTAGATTTGATTTCGAAAGAACTAAGTGCTCTTAAAGCGGCTTGACTGTCACTAAACATGAGAATCCGCTTACCATAGAAGCTCTTCCTCATATTTAGTCGCAGACAGTGGATAATGGCCAAAACTTCTGCCTGGAAGACCATAGCGTATCGCCCAAGGCTTACAGACAGGCTGGTTTCTATTATACTTACTATACAGATTTTTTAATTAGAACACAGATATGGAATTCAGGTGTAAATAATAATAAACAATAAATATCACCTAAAAAACTCCAAAAGCTAAACGACGGCACAAAAGAAATGGCACAAAGACATAGAAATAGGACTATCCATTTCACATAGATTGAAGCAATATATATATATATATATATATATATATATATATATATATATATATATATATATATATATATATATATATATATATATATATATATATATATATATATATATATATATATTTATATATATCAAGATTTAGAGCAATATGTAAAATGAAAATTAATGAACAGTAAACTGGGCATTTCTTTATTCTCTAAAAAAAGAAATAACGAATTTAGCTTTAAAATGTTAAAAATGCAATTTTCCGTCAAAAGAAATTACTCTTTAGAATTTCCGTTATTTGTGACGCACAGAATCCTGCAGAGAGAGAAAATATATTTTAATGCCAGAGAGAGAAACTCAACTTACTTTATGAACCATATAAGTTGATGCGCGGTCAGTGTGTGAGGTGCTGAGATCTTTGAGCAAACCATCCCGGGAAGTTTCTTTTCTTTAGGATTTTTCTCGAATTTAATCTAATGGAGAAACAAAACATAAATAACATAAATGAAAACTCAGAACGTTAGACATCTAATATATATATATATATATATATATATATATATATATATATATATATATATATATATATATATATATATATATATATATATATATATATATATATATATTATATATATATATATATATATATATATATATATATATATATATATATATATATATATATATATACATACATATAACACAAATCATTTGTTTCAAACATATGTTATCGGTTTCATTCTATTTGTCAGATGACGAGTAAGTAGCTTAGGTGGGGAAGGAAGAAGTTCTTATAAATTTACTAATATTTAAAGATTTATTTACAGAATATTTACAGATTACTTTAAGGTAGCTCCTTCATAGTGAGCTCCTTCGTACAATCTCTTCTCTCAATTACTTGTACAACTCTCTCAACATGACATATTAAACACTGCCATCTAGTGGCTACTCATTTTTTAAGTAATAATACAGCTTGACGCTAACATTCGGCCAGTCTGACCTTACAATTGTCCTCAATTGATGTAATAATACTAAATTACTAATTAATACAACACAAATATTAATATTAATAATTAAATTAAACACAGCAGATTAAATAAAATTATTTACTACATAACTATCATTATTTTTCATTCACACAAACAAATATTGTAATTATAATCATTAATAATACATATCTTCCATTAAAAGTAGAAAAATTATTATGTTAGATTACAAAAAAACAATAATAATATTTAATACACTTTTTTCCACAAAAGTAATTCTTGATACAATTCTAATAAAACTACTTACAACAAAAGTTTACTAGAAAATAAATGAACTTAGGAAAATATTAAATCATTCACAGAATAAATTTAACAAATTTTCATAATATTTGATGAATACTTCAGTATACAGTAAATGATCTTTAAAGTTATTTATTTTTAGAGTCAATAGTTTATGATAAGTTCATTGCCTTTTAATTGCAACTTTTCTTTAAATAAAATTGGAAAGATCTCATTGTTTAGGATTCCTCATTAAGCTTTAGTCCTTGCGAGTGGATCTATGTGGATTGCGTCTAGCGCTTTTCAGAGAATTGTCCTCATCATCACTCTTGGCACTATCGGTATCACTATCTTCATCCGAGTCTGGTTCATTTAGCCATGGTTTTAGTTGACTAATGTGAGCTGTTGTTGCGTAGAAGTGGCCTTTCTTTTTTTTCCAGCTGAGTCACGTGGTAGACATCGTTCGGCAATACCTCGGAACAATAAGAGGGCCTCGGTACTTAAATTGTGTCTTCGTAGGTTGGCCTGAAGATTTCGGGGCTCTTTTCATTACGACAATTTCTCCTCGTTCAAACGTCATTGCTCTACATCTCTTTTTATCATAATACTGCTTCATTTTTTGTTGACTTTCTTCTATTTGTCTTCGAGATTCTTCCTGCACTATAGATGGATCTTGCCAACTCTGAGCTTCTTCATCAGTTAACTTTCTCAAAATCCCATCATTGAAACATGGAGAATAACCATGGAGTAATTCAAATGGTGTCTTGTTCGTTGACTTGTTTACAAAATTGTTCAAGTTTCTCTTAAAGATGTAATTTTTTATAAGCTGTTTTTCTTCTTTTGTTTTATCCTGATCTTTTTTTCTGAATATTTCTATTAATTTTCGTATTTCTGGATCAGCCTGCTGTATCATCAATATTTGCTCATCTTCACTCAAGGTCAAACAAACTTCAAATTTTCTCTCAATAATACTGTGCAAAGTATCTTCTGGCTCTTCAACAGCTGCTCTGCTTAGTGCATGTACGTGTTTCATTCGTTCACCTGATCTATGCCGGATCTCAAAATCGTATTCTTGCATGAGGTTAAACCATCTTGCCATCTGAGGATTTGATGACTTTTTAGCGTTTAGATACACGAGTACTTGACAGTCTGTAACGATTGTGAACTTTATTCCTATCAGAAACTGCCTTAACCTTTCTAATGTCCACACAATTGACATCAACTCTAATTTACTCGAATGGTACTTTTATTCAGTTTCTGTAGTTTTCTTGCTAACGCAATAAACCATCCTCCAATTCCCTTTACGATCTCTTTGAAACAATATTCCGGCCAATCCAATTGAACTTGCATCACAATGTACCTCAGTTTCACTTTGAGGATCATAATGAGATAGGATCGGTGCTTTAATTACATTACTTTTAAGTTCTTCGAAAGCCTCACTTTGCTCTTTTTCCCAAACAAACCTTGCATTTTTTTCGTAAGTTCAGACAATGGTGCTGCCTTGAGAGAATACTTAGGAACAAATCTTCTAAAGAAACTAGTAAGTCCTAAAAATCTTTGAATGTCGTTTTATTTTTCGGAACAGGAAATTTTTCAATAGCTGCTACTTTACGTGTTCCAGGTTTCAAACCACCTTTACTAAGTATGAAACCAAGAAATTCAGTCTCGAATTTTCCAAATTCACATTTTGGTAATTTTAAAGTTAATTTGGCATTTATTAAGCATTCAAATACTTCAGTAAGCTTTTGTATCATTTCGGTCCATGTTTTAGCTGGAATCAATATATCGTCTAACTAGCACAGTATTCTTTTGTTGAAAAATGGGCCTAAAACAAGATTCATGAGTCTTTGGAATTCTGCTGGAGCTTTCGCCAATCCAAAGATCATTTGTTCAAATTGACCTGTATCGTCTGGAGTTATGAAAGCAGTTTTCAATTTGGCTTCTTCAGTCAATGGTAACTGTAAATAACCACTAGCTAAATCTAAAGTAGTATAGAATTGGCTTCCTCCTAGACATTCTAAAATGTCATCAATTTTAGGTAATGGAAATTTATCCTTGATTGTTTGAGAGTTTAATTTCCTATAATCTATAACCAATCACTGTTCCCCTGTCTTTTTCTTAACTAATAATACAGGACTAGAATAAGGAGATCTTGTATCTGAAACTATTCCATACCTCTTCCATTCGGATACAATTTCTTTTATTTGTTTCTTCTCTTCAGAATTAGTTTTATATGGTTTTTGAAAAATGAGCTTACTGCCCTCTATTTCTTTTATGTCCATTTTGCATAAATTCGTGCAGCCTAACTCATTTATGTTTAAAGCAAAACAGTCACGATATTTATTTAATACATTCAAAAGTTCCAATTTTTTATCACTTTCTAAGGATTTGTCGAAATTAATATCTTTCATTAAAATACGAGACTTCTCTTTGTTAATTGTTATAACTTACATTTTTCATTATTACTTTTAACTTTATTAGATAGGGTTAAGCTTTCCTCACTTACTTTCATTCCTCTACCTAAGCACTGTCCTTTCCTAATTTTTAAGTTAAATTCTTCTTTATATATTACTGGTACAACTGTTTCACCGTTAACTACTTCAAGAATAGAATCGAAATTCTGTCCTATACTTTTGACTAAAATTGTTCCATTAACTATCGAATTTTTGGTTTCTTCAATTTTAGCTCTAATTAAATTAATTGACTTACTTTCGATTTCTGTTTCATTTAATGTTTTCAATTTAACTATATTTTCCTTTAAATCTACTTGAATTTCTGAAAAAACATCGTCATTTATTTATTTTAAATTACCCCCAATACACGTAAAAGCAATGTATGGTAAATCTAACCATGTTCTACCTAAAATTAAATCGCATGGTTTGGAATTATCTTCGACAATTAATAAAGGAATAAATTTTCCAACAACATCATCTACACGAATATTTACTACAGCTTTTCCAAGAGCTTCAGTTACTGGGTTATTTTGATTTCCAAAACCGAATAAATTACTGCTATCTGGGGTCATATTCAGATTCATTTTTATTGCTATACTTTCTTTTAAGAGACAACAGCTGCTTCCTGTATCAATTAATGCAACCATTTTATTTCCATAAATATAAGCATCTTTCAAGCAGTTCATAGGCGTCAACGACGCACTTGAATCCGAAATGTTTTGACTGACAGATAAATTATTCCCCTTGCGCTTTTGATCGGTTTCAAACATACACATTCTCTGAGAATGACCTAATTTTCTACATTTCTTACAGTTAGCTGAAATCTTCGGTGCCGAGCATTCACGAGCTATATGACCATAATCATTACAATTAAAACATTTAAATTCTCCTTTTTCATTTCGAATATCCGAACTGACTACCCTTTTTCGATTAACACCTTTATTTTCACTAAACGGAAATGATTTCTTTTCTACCTGAAATTTATCATTACGAGAATTAACATTCGACGAGTTTCTTAATTTAAAACTGTTAATAGATCGAACATTATCATAATTATCCAATTTATCGGCTAACTGGTATGGAGAATTAATTTTAGGCCATTTATCTACAAAATGTTCCCGAGTTGTTGAATTTACTTGTTTCTTTAATTGTTCAGTAATAATTAAATTTTTTAAACTATTAAAATCTGAAATCTCGAGTCCCGTTATTCATTCCTCAAAATAGTTTTGTAAATCGAATGAATAATCCTTCCATGTACTTTCTGGATTTTTAACATGATTTAAAAATTTAAATCTAAACTTATCAGCACTTAACTTATACCTCTTAAGCAATAACGATTTTACATATTTATAATTATTTGCATTATCTTCGTTTTCACGCGCTATTAGTTGCGTAATTTCATATGGGAGCAGTCCCAATAATTGTGACACCCAATACTCTTCATTTAACACAATTCGTCTTGCCTGCCGTTCAAAGAAAACTAAATAAAAATTTGTATCCCCATCTTTAATTTTATATTCGTGCATTAACTTTCGAAAATCTATGTGTACGTTTCTACTTTCATCGTTGCTACTTATATCTGAAATATTTACATTTTGAACTCCATTTTCGATACGTAAACGTTCAAGTTCATGTTCACGGTCGGCCAACGTTTTGGCGGCTATTTCTGATGCAATTCGATCTTCAGTAATCCAACTTAATAAGCTCTTACTAAACTCTTCATCATACGTCTCTGATTCCGTTATAATACGTTTTAAATCAATTATTTTAGCATCTTCAGGTACAGAGAGACCTAATTCTGTTGCTAATTCTATTAAATCTACTTTTTTAGCCTTCCCCCAAAAAGCCATACCTTACAAATTATATAATAATTAATTACTTTATACATAAAAATACTTTATATCAATAACGAAATTATTGCTTTTACTTCACCCAAAACGAAAATAATTGTTTCTTTAAAAACGAAATTGCTTTTTGCAAACGAAATTAAGAAAATACTTTATACTTATACACAAAATTCTTAAATATCGTTTACTACTTCAAAATACATTACTTAATACGTTGATAAACATTTCAAAACGAAACAATTAAAATTCGCCTACCTCAATTCCGAAAGCGTCGCGAGTTACATCCCTCTTCTGATTTGTTATCGGTTTCATTCTATTTGTCAGATGACGAGTAAATAGCTTAGGTGGGGAAGGAAGAAGTTCTTATAAATTTACTAATATTTAAAGATTTATTTACTGAATATTTACAGATTACTTTAAGATAGCTCCTTCATAGTGAGCTCCTTCGTACAATCTCTTCTCTCAATTACTTGTACAACTCTCTCAACATGACATATTAAACACTGCCATCTAGTGGCCACTCATTTTTTAAGTAATAATACGATAACAAATAGATTTAAATTTTACTTGCAGATATTGAAAAAATTAAAATGTATTGTTCAAAATGTTTCAGAGACGTGCGGGTTACATATTTTATTCACTTACTATAAAAATGAATGTTTTATAAACTCATAAGAGTAAATGTTACATTTCAAAGAATAAATAATTACTAACTGAAATTAATATTTTTATTTAATTGAAATTCCTTTTGGATAAAGCAGTTAAGAGATGAAAAAAATAATTCAAGCCATTATCGAAATTTAGAAAATTTTTGTTACATCGAGAAATAATGTTCATAAAAATCCCAAGACGAGTTTATTGAAATTTATGGTTTTTTATATTGCCGTAAAGACCAAACACACACACACACACGCACGCACGCACACACACACGCACACACGCACACACACACACACACACACACACACACACACACACACACACACACACACACACACACACACACATATATATATATAGTTCAATAATAATTTAAATAATGATATATAATCACATTAAAACCATAATGCTTCAATAAAACGATATAATTAACACAAAACGGAATGGTATTTTGTATTGGTTTTAATGTTTTTTTTAAGTACGAAATAGTGGTCAATATTTTCACGCGAAAATATTACTGTATTTCTTGATGAATTAATCATATATTAATTTCTAATAGCAGAGAAGTTAAGATAAATTTTGCAATTAAACTTAAAGCTTATAAATTTAACAATGTGAAAAAGTATTAGTAATTTATCATTATCTCATATTATATACATTTTGAAGTCAAATAAATAGAAAATATGTCTTAAGGGTATTGTAAATGGAAATTCCTTAAATATCATAAGAGCTTCAGCATCAATTGCAGCTGGAAAACAAAGAAAGATTATTAATTAATTATCTATTAAATCTTTAACTAAAATTAAAAATAAAATTGAAAATTTCAAGTAAAACATAGTCATAATTATGAAATTAGAAATAAAATTATATAATTAAAGCATTCATAAAAAATATCAAAACTACTTACATTTTATTTCACAATTTTGGAAATATGCTTAGAGAAAAAAAAAAAGATAGAGATAAAATTTTTCTTGCACCTGTAACATATCTTTGCTTATATTTTGTGCGTATAACATATAAATTGTAAGCAAATTTATATAAAATTAATTATAAGCGATGTGCTTTAATTCATTCAGAATGATGTTTTATCTGTGAAAGTATTTGAATGTACGATATTATAAATACTCAAAAATTAATTATTTGTCTATTTTAAATGAAGAAACTTCAATATTTTAAAATTTTCGTTAAATTTATAGTAAGAAAATTTCTGGATGTTTTAAATATTGAGTATCAATAACTTTAATCTATTTCAATTATTAAAACAAGCATTAAATACTAGATTTCAAAATTAAATTTCTTTTTAACAGATTGACATTTCCGTTTTTTTGCTTAAAAATGATTTGATACATTGCAGTTTCTTTTATAGAACAATTAATTTTTGTACTTACAACTCGCCTCAGAATCTGCACTTGAAGTCTTTTGGGACTTGCTATCAGAAGACGATTCAATGGTTTCATAAAGAGCGCATGAAGTCTCTTGAGACTCGTCACCAGATAATTCCGTGGTTTCATGATGAGCGCATGAAGTCTCTTGAGACTCGCTACCAGATAATTCCGTGGTTTCATAATGAGCGCATGAAGTCTCTTGAGACTCGCTACCAGATAATTCCGTGGTTTCATGATGAGCGCATAAGGTCTCTTGTGATATGCTCCTGTGAACATTATTTTGATTTTGAGTAAGAAAAAATTTTATACGCAAAATAGAGAAATGATATTTTTTGTCAGTTGCTACATTTGTCAACCTTTATCGTTAAATCATAATTTTAATAAAATATACACTTGTATTAAAGGTGTTAAAAACATAAAGAAATAATTTAAGCATTATTTAAACCTTTGATTAATGTTCAGCTTATTTGGAAATTAAGTTTATAAAATACAATCAAGCAAACACAATACAAAGAAGAAAACCAAACACATTTTTATATTAAAGGAGAAATAAATCTAGAAATCGCATAAGACATTTTCAAGAAGTTAGAAAGTATTGCCATTATAAGAAACCACCAAAGAGGACCAGTTTAGGATTTCCTATCCTTTTTTCTCAATACCCCGTGACAGTTGATAACAAAAGGTACACATATGTCCTGGAATATTTGAGTCACGGTATCAGATATGTTATAAAGATTGATAGAGGACAGATGCATCGAAAATTCGAAATGACTAACAACGAAAATAGGATTTAAAGATTTATTAATTATTATATTTATTATATTATTTAAAACAATTATCATTCACAACCAGAATGATTTAAAAAAGAGTTGTGAGTCAGCCTAAATATTTTATTCAATTTAACATTTTGAAAATTTCACCAGAAAATATGTGATTTTATTACTATTTTTAATATATTACTTCAAGGGAACTGTACAGTGTTACAGGTGTTTATCTTACAGGGGAGATAAAATTAAATCAATCGAGAATTAAAAGTAAGTCTAAAGAATGGGGTTGCAGGTGTATCCAAAATTCTCATCTAAAGAAGACTCTCGGAATAAAATACTGAAAAATTTAGTTCTTTTCCAAAAAGTAAAATTAATTTATTTTAAAGGCAAAATTTTTTTAAATATGATCAAATATAATAGAATTTAAATTATGAAAATGTTTTATTGAGACTTTTATATGTTTAACTAAAATATATAAAAACAAATTTTTAAAAAAATAATCTGAGAATTAGTAAAAAATAAATTTTATTTATTAAATTCAAACTACGCTTATGAATTCTTAACAAAATTGTTTAATAAAACACTCACTATAGCATTGATTTTTTATATACGGTAAAAATTTATTTTTTGATTATTGAATAGTTCGCAAAATGAAACACCACAAACTTTACATATATTATATATATATATATATATATATATATATATATATATATATATATATATATATATATATATATATATATATATATATATATATATATATATATATAATATATATATATATATATATATATATATATATATATATATTTATATATATATATATATATATATATATATATAATATATTAATATATATAATATATATAAATATATATATATATATATATATTATCATATAAATATAAGAAGGATCACGTCAAGCTTCTGTCACTCTGAATCTATTTTCTGAAACTCATTATAAACTTCATAAATTCTCATGTGATGCCTTCTGGGAGGACTTTTCATAGACATTTAAATATTAGGATATCGCAAACATGTATATCTAATACATTGCCAAGCATTAAGAAATTCAAACTCAAATGCCCTATGAGTAGAAATAAATGTCTCTTTCCATCGAAATAAACTTACTCATGCTGTCTATGCAACTTTAAGTTAAAAATATTTGCTGATTTGTTTATACATTTTTTCCCTTTAGTCAGTCTATCCGAAGTCATTCTTATAATTTAAATTATTATATAAAATAGATGTTTCTTTCAATTAATACAAATATGCTATTTAAGTTCTTATTTGTATTTAATTTCCAAATAATTTGATAACCAAAATAAAAGAAAAAATACATACAAAGCATAAAAAAGAAAAAAAATAACGAATTGAAAGGTTCAAATTATTTCATTATATTTCAAACATCTTTAATATAAAAATATAATTTCTGTACGTATAATATAATGAGACTTATTTCTCATTCAGAGAATTATTTTTTTTATTAATTCTTTAAATAATGATATACACAAAAATAAAACACTCTGAAGTATCAAATAATCACTTTAGTCAAAGTATATACCAAGATATAAAAACTCAGGCATGCAAGTAATGTTAATTGTTTTTCTTAAAATGCTAAAAATTATAATCGATAATAAATGTTAAAATAGGAAAATCATAAATGGTCAGTAAATTATAATATGATTTAAATTCCGGTTAATTTGTTTAGATAAATCTGAATACAGTAAAAACAAATATTTTCCTTTTATCGAAACACGTGGCAGCATAAAACTATTGAGAAAGCTATAACAACAAAATTTTGTTCATAGAAGATTCAAAATAATTAAAATTAAGTTAAGAAAATGAATAAAAAGCAAGAACTTATTCCATAACTTCAACAGTAAAAGAAGACTTTTTATTCAAATGAAAAGTTTAGATTAAAAACGTGTGGGTCCGATAACAGGTATAAAAGGCAAAGTGGGGTCGATAACAGGTATAAGAGACTACAGGTGTCATGAACCGGTGGGAAATGCTAGGGGTTAAGAGTAAAGGATTTCGAGAATGGTAGGAAAAATTTTGTAAAATTGTGATAGTTCTCGAGTTTCACAAAGTTTTTAAATATTCTATAACGGAAAACAGCAATTTTTAAAAATTATGTTTCAGTTTTGACAATTTCTTTAACTCGTTAATAACTCTGCCACATAGAAACATTTTAAAATTTATTTGATAAAAGAAATTTAAAAATGTATTTCTTAATTTAATAAATAAATTCTGTTTGAAATTCGCAACAGTTCTAACTTTAAATATTTAATTCGATGTTTATTAATTATTACTTAAATTTAATTTAATTTTATTACATAATTTTCTTTCATAAGATTAATGAGCAAGTATGATAGAATTCCATTTTTAATTTCAACACCAAGTGAGTATTTACAGATTACTAATTAACAAATATGGAAAATTGCAATATTTACATTAAAAAAAACTTTTTTTTCGCAAATATAAATGCATCTTCATCTTTATATAAATAAATCTATTTATATAAAGTTCAGAAGTGTTTTCTGTAAAATGCTTAGAAAATTAGCTGTAATGCTTAAATAATCATCAAATTATGATATTCTTTGACCCCAAAAAATGTCTCTCTCCTTTGGAATGAAAATACTCATGCACTCTCTCCAATTACAAGTTCATAATATTTGTTGATTAGTTTATCAAAATTATTTCCTTAAGTGAATGTATCCAAAATTATTCGTAAAGTAAGGATCACATGATGTATAATAGATTCTCCATTTGAAGTTTCTCAATTAATAGCAAAATAATATTTGGGTTCTAAGGCTAATGGATTGTGTTAATAGTATTGTTTCCAATAAACTTAATTTATATTAAATAATATGATAATGAATAAATATATAATAAATAATAATAATAACCATTATATAAAATGAAAACCTAAATAAATATGAGTATAAATAATAAAATAAAAACCAAAGTAAAAAAATGTCAAGAGCAAAAGAAAAGAAACACTAACAGAGAAGTTTAAATTATTAAATTATATTTGAATACATGTATTACAGTTAAATAATTTATTCATAGGATGTTTTAATGATAAATTTAAATCCAGTCACACTTGAATAAATGATAAATATAAGTAATATTTCGCCATGATTTACCAGTTAATCCTAAGTGTTGCTACACATGAAATCAAAAAAATTATGAATATATACATACATAATTTATCGGACTTTACATTTGTGATCCTGAGAATTATAACTCCTAATGGTCAATACACTCAGTTGATTGATGCCTAATCTGTCTTTCTTGTTATCACGGTGTACTCGCCTTATATTATGATTCCTGATGGTCTATATACATTTAATTGATGATCCATCAGCCATCTCCTTTCCCAAGTTTTTCCCCAGATCCCCCATGATACACTCTGGTCACAACCCAAACTTTGATTGATGCCTAGTCAACACCTAATCGATTGGAAATTCACTCGAAAAAGTAACTTATACGTTCATGTTAGGCAATTTCATCCAGTTGAGATGTACAATATTTCTAGAGTATTCCTTTTTGTCTTATAGCCTGAGAATATTCTTAATTGTCTTATAGGTCTATAGATGAATTGTCTTATAGGTCTTTTGAGGATTTACATACGCGTTATTCTTTACACCAAACAGAAATTAATATCTAGTTAAAAAAGCATTCGTTTGATCCAGTTGAAAGTTATAAATCTTGGGAAAAGGAATTTGAGGAGAACACCATCACTCAATTGGTGTAAGAAAGTTTAAAAAATTTATCCGATGATTTAGATTCTTTATCTGTGATTGAGGATCATCGAAAATGGAACATATTGCTACTTTAATGTAGATCTTGGAAAAAAAGATAATGAAGAAGGAAAAAAATCCGTATTATCAGGTTTAGCCATACTTAATGGAATGCATTATGAAAGGAACAGATAAAATCTAGCAGTATTAGAGAGTGGTTTTAAATATTTAAAAAAAATAGGTAAGATGCAATACTGGTTAAAAATTATCTTCCCTTTAGTTGTATTAGTAAAGAAAATGCAAATAAAGCTGTATGCCCCAAGTTCTTTATTAAAAAGGAAAAAAATATTTAGGTTTTTCAATTGTTGTTTTTGTCGTGTGTAACACTCGAATTTAAAATTTATGGAATTATAGCTACTTAAGTTTAGCTCTGTCTTTTAAAAATATACTTATTGGTGCTTTTGCAAATGTAGTGTGTGTGTGTTCCAAGATATCATTTGCTTATTTATGCATGACATTTTTTAGTATAATATCTGGAAGACTAATAAATTGCTATTTCTAAGCTCGAAGAATTCTATATTTCTCTTTGAAGATAAAAAGTATATATTTTTCGCATTTATGTATTATGCAGTTGACAGTTTTTTGGATACAAACTGTTGCCGAATTTTGCAAATTATCATTTTTATTAATGTAAAGGAAAAATAGGGCAACTATTTATAACTAACTATACTTTATAACTTTGGTATAATTTTCATATTGACTTATTTATGAAAATTTCATTCTATAATCAATCTACCCAAATTTTTTCTGAAAACGGAAACATTATTTATAATAAAATTTCTATTAAATACTTTTTACATTTGAGAAAAAAATTTACAAACAAATAAGTTAAATTTTTGGCATTATATTGTTCAGAATTTTTAGTATAAGTATATGATTTATTCAAATTATATTTTAAAAATAATTAAAAATCAAAACACATTTGAATGAAATATATATTTTAATAATGCTTTTTTATTTGCTTAATGATAATTAACTCTATAATCTGCCGCATAGATATCCACAAACTTTTTTAACATATAAATAATTTAGACTGTCTAATTTGATCCAGATAATTACTATACTATCAATTCTTAAAAAACTGACAGTCTGAAGTATGAAATAATTATTATAATTAAAATTTAACTAAGTTACAAAACTCATATTATATTTATTTAAATATGTATGTAATGTTAAAATAATGTTCCATGATAAAAATTATATATGAAAAAAGTGATAAGTTTTCAAATACGAAAATTATAAAAGCGAACCAATAAATTATATTGTGGCTTATATCTGGTCAGATATATTTAATAAACCTCAAAATCATAAATAAAGAAAATTTTTAATCCAAAAACGTGGTAGCATAATGGAGTTATTAAAGCTATAATGACAAGATTTTTTGCTTTGAAGATTCAAAATAAATATAAATAAATTATGGAAATAAATAAATAATAAACAAGAACTTACTCCATAATTTCTACTATAAAAGAAAGGATTTTTATTCAAATGCACAGATAAGATTATAGCTTATAATTATATTAATCAAGAATTTTTGAGACGTGTAATTTTACGAAACGGTTACAAAATGGATCCGGTACCGTTGTAGTCCACAGAAATCAGATGTAGGGAAAATGAAAGGGCGATAATAGTAGAGAATTGAGGGAAATGTAGAAACAATTCTGTAAAAAATGGGGATAGTCCTTGATTGACACAAAGTTGTCAAATATTCTACAGTTTAAAATGACAATTTCTTCTAAATCTTATTTTATTTTTGTCAATATCTTTCTATCTGGTCAATATATATACCATACGGATACAGTCTCTAATGCCTTTGATATCGGAAAAATTATTTTTAGTCATTTCAAAGAAAGTCTGCCTGAAGCCAATAGCAATAGCAAATTTAATATTTTACTGTATGTTTATTAATTATTATATACATTTTTCGTAATTTTACTGCATTATTGTTTTCGAAAGTATTAATTAACAAAATTAAAAGAATTACATTTTTAGTGTTCAAACACTTGAACTGAATATTTTTAGATTTCAAATTCTCAATAAGCACAAGTTAGAATTACTTTTAAAAAAATGCTATGAGAAAAGTAAATGCATGATCACCCTCATATAAGTCAATAAATTTAAATAGCTTTTGGAATTGTTTTTCGGAAAATGATTAGGAAATTCTTGAGATGTTTAATATATTATTTAAAAGTCAAAATTATGATGCCTTTTTCCACGAAAAAAATGTCTCACTCTTTTAAAAAAGAACTCATTCTCTCTCCTACCATAATTTAATAACAATTGCTGAATAATTTCTTGAAATTTCTTCCTATAGTCGGTCGATTAAAAACTATTCTGAAAGTTAAAAGTATGATTTATAATAGAAGTTACATTAAATAATGCCTTATATTTTGGAAATATTTCACGAATGAATAAGTTAAATTCTATTTTCATATAACTACTTTAATATAAATATATAACTTATTCTAATTATATTTTAAAAACAATCTTAAATCAATACTCTTATGAATGGAATATTTATTTTAATAATTAATGTAATTAATGATAACTAAGACTATAAGCTGCTGCATGTATAATAAATATATTTTTAATACATAAAAACTTTAGAAGACCTTATATTTGATCCGGAGAATTACTATATTATTAATTCCTAAAATAATAACAGTGTGACTTATCAAACTATTATTATTATTATCAAAGTTTAATCCAAGATACAAAACTTGCATTATATGGATTCAGACATGTAAATAATGTTTAAATATTGTTTCATAAAATTAAAATTACAAAACAAATAAGCGATAATAAGTTTTCCAAACGGAAAATAATAAAAGCAGACTAGTAAATTATATAGTGACTAAACTGTGGTCATATTTATTTCATAAATTTCACAATTGTAAATAAAAAAAGGTTTTAGTGCAAACACATGGTAACGTAAAAGAGTTAACAAAGCTATGAAGGAAAAATTTTTTCTTTTTCTGGCTGAAAATTATTGTGAATATGTTTATGAAAATAAATGAATAATAAGCAAGAGCTTCCTCAATAATTATAACTGCAAAATAATAAGAGATATTTTATTCGACTTTAAAGATTGGATTATAGCTAATAATTTATATTAATCCCTATATTTTGCAACTAGCAGTTAGCATGGGATCGCTTAGAAAATTTTATCGGTACGGTCGTAGTTAACAGTTATCAGAGGCATACGAGAAATGGAGTGGAAATAGCAATCGAGGGTTCTGAGAAATATGGGGACAATTCTGTAAGCAATGTGGATTGTTCTCGATTGTCACAATGTTCTTAACTACGCTATAGTTGGAAATTTCTTCTTAATCGTATTTCACTTTTGACAATTTCGCTTTCACTTATTAAAGTATCTTCCCCACGGAAGCTTTCCCTAAATTTTTGATGTAAGAAAAAATATTTTTTGAATATTTCAGAAAAGTATTCAGTATAAATCAAATAGGAATACCAAATTTTAATATTTAATTCCAAGCTCATCAAGTAGTATATAAATTATTTATAATTTTTCTGCTCGATTGTCTTTGACAATATTAATTAATAAAAATGATGGAATTTCGTTTCTAGTGTTCAAATAGATAAAATGAATTTGTTTAGATTGCAAATATCCAAAATGCATTATGAGTTTTTTAAATAAAAAAATAAAAAACCTAAAATGCATTATATGTTTTTAAGAACTTAAATCTTTGCACTTCTTTGTCGTGAAAAAGTGGCTCACTCTTTAAATATATATATATTTTCATTCTCTAATTTATTACTATTTTATAAAATTTACTGATTGATTTGTACTAATTTCCTCCTAATGTCAGTCTTTCCAAAATTATTCTAGTATTTAGCATAATTTATAATAGTGTTTCCATACAATATTATTTTTTGTGCTATATATATAAAAGAAGTTTTCTTGAAGCATTAACATTTACTCAAATCATTCTGTATCTCTCAGTCAAAATTATTCCAGTTTAATGAATGTTTAGTATTAATTATTCTTAATGCTCTAGATAAGTACTTTAATAATTAAAATTAATGAGTCGAAGATTATTTTGGTATTCCTTTCAGTAACAAGCATATTTATATATTTGGTCAACAAAAATTTCTGTCCGTAAATCCATGACAATGTTCTTAATACCATATTAGAGCAAGATTTTTTTGAAGTACATCGTTGATTGCAGAATGCTTTATTCAGCACAGCAAACTATTTCGGACCGTATTCAACGTGCATCTCCTATAAAATACAGTACTTATGCTTCACATTTCCCTTGGGAAAAATTATACTTTAGCATTTTAAACTGATAAATAACTTTCGGTTTCCCTTTACGGAAATAGTTTATTTCATTACAAATAAAAATAGTAAAATTCCTTCTTCATATTTGAACATGTGCCAAAAATAATTTCATTCATTAAAAGGCCAACAAATGTTTCAATGAACTACACTCTGTTTTGGTGCTGTCATTTTTGAGTGACGTTTTTATTGTTTGGCAAATGAAAATTTCGATGAAATTTCCTCATAATTGACGAAAATATCAATAAAAAAGGAAATTGTGAACTTCGCTTGTTAGTTTTTTAAATTTTTCACGCGTATTTCATCATATACATAATTACAACGTCAGGCAATGTCAGTGCATATGTACTGTTTCCACAGTACAAGCTAGATTTTTGTACCCAGTGCATAAAAGTTCCTAGGTTAGTACTAACATAATCAATTCTCTCTCTCTCTGTGCATGTGATATATATAATATTTTTATTATATAAATCAATATATTTATTTAACTTTTATTAAAAGTACCAGTGTTATTTTCGTAAAGTTCAGTTATCAGTTTTGCCTTAATAGAGGGTTGCTGGCTTGAATGGTCTTACCTCCTGTCTTCATTTCGTTTCAAAAACAAATGCCTAGATATTCCGCAACGTTTTGAGTTATTTTCTAAGTGCCACTTTCTTATGCGGTCTTATTCAACGCATAAAAAATACTTATTATATGTGCAGTGAAAACCATATATTATAGTTGTACTCGGATTCATCACATTTTATGTGGTTTTTTTTAATTCTTTGCCTTGTCACCTCACATTAACAAATATAAATGTATTAAACTCTAGTGTTTGAAGCATGAATAATAAAAATATTTTTTTCCGGTTGTTTTAAGAAATTAACATGTAAATATATCACAGTGCAGAAAGCTTATTTGGCATATTTTTTTAAAGAAATGAAATTGAAAACAACCAGAAATTATAATTGTGTACGAATTAATTTAAGTTAATGATCAAAAATATTAGTTGCAGAAGTTTAAAGACTTCTTTAATAATAACTGAAAGATTTAAGTAAATATCGTCAAAGAGCACAGTTTGAGAAATATTTTAAAATAATCAAATGAATTTTAAAAAATTAAAAAAATTAAATTAAAAAATAAAATAATAATTAATTAAAAATTAATATGAGATACTAACTTCGTATGTTGAATGCGTGCGCGTATATGAATTCAAAATAACTAAGATCCATGATGTTTGTTAAAGTTACATTGTTCGTGGGGACAATGTTAAGCGATATCTCTTGGTATCATTTCATATTGATTTTTAATAGATTAAATTTATTTGCTTAAGCAATATTATAACTTTTATTAGACGTATAAATTGATTGGGGCATCCTGTAAAAGCATTATGATTCATAAGGAACATGGTGTCTCTTTCAATATTTTCATAAGTAAAATAAGTACATCTTCGTGAGCTTAACTTTAGAAAATTTCCTTGAATTAATAATCCGTAAATCAAGATATATAAACTTCAACATAAATAATTTGGTAAATAAATTTAAAATAATAGAAATAAATTCAAAATAATAGTTTTTCACCATTTATTTCTCTCTATCACTTATTAATTTCCCCAAAATTAACTTCCTTCCTTTGTTTTTTTTCCTTAAAAATGTGACACAATAATTGTTAAATTTAGAATACATTTTTTTTAATAAAATAAAAATTTTGATCAAAATAAAATTGAAATTTTCTAGTTTATTATACTCTACTTTCCTTTGAATAAATTTATCTAGATCACACTTCTTCAATGAGTGTAGTCATAGTACCTATATATTAAAATATAAAAAATAATAATGTCATGGAATCATTTTTTCAAAGAAGACTTAGGGGACATCAATTAGCAACAAAAACTGTGAGCTAATGAAATACATTACAAAGTTACCAACTCTACAAATTTTATCGGGAAACTCCTACTTTTTCATCATCTCTCCTGATTTCCCGATAAAGTATGAAAAGCTACTGGTTTTTGGCAATTTCAGAGAAAAATTTAAAAACAGTCGAAGTTTTGCAAGAAAAAAAAGCCTATTGAATTGTTTTAGGAGTTTAAGTAGTCATCAGATGGCGCACTAATACAATGAATATATATATATTAAATACCTACGTCTGAATTTCGTGTGAGCCGCGACAGAATGACGCTGTAACCGCTAAACTGCCAAGGTCTCTACGAGTTGCCAGTCATATAATTAATATTCAGAGCAATCATCAGGTGCCTGTTTGCATAAGCAGTTCAATTAGGAGAAATAATTCTTGTTATTAGTAATTTAATTAGGAAAATATTTCCGTCAAACAAATTAAAATATTTGCCACTGAATTAAGTTTAACTTATGTTTTTATATAATTTTATAAATTTAATACTTATAAATTGCACTAGTACTGTAAAAATTGCAATATAAAATAAATATCAGAATATAAACTTTGATGTTTTTATTATTTACTTGGAGTATATTCTTTTATCTTTCATAGTTCCCTTATATGGTTGATGAATATTTTATGAAAAAATTAACACAAAATATTTTTAACATAAATTATCTTCAGAATGTATAATCAAAACAGTAAAATTGTCTTTTTGCGGTACTACAGTTTTAAACATTCTGTTTCAAGCAAAAATATTGCTTGTAGTTTCTCCTGATTTCCCCCTCAAAATCAATCGAATCTACTGATGTTTTTTCCTCCAAGATTGGTAGGTATGACATTTTCTCCAAATTAGATGTAGGTTGTAGCTTTTTCTCATTTTGTATGATATTGTTACTATTCTTGTGTTGTGCTTTGTTATTTGAGGGCATTGAAATAACTTGACATCTTTACATCTACTATTTTACATCTACATTACTACTTTACATCTACATACTTTACATCACTTTTTAAATTTAAAAATCAGAATCCTTTTTATATGTTATAAATTTATTGAAATAAATATGTAATATTGTAAAACTGAAAAACGTGGTTAAGAATACTTGAGCAAGAATTATTTGCAATTTCGTTCCATTGAAGTATTTCCATTGGCTTAAGATTTGGATTCATGCTCGAGGTGCAAGCATACACTCGAGTGGAGTACAGGCTACGAACCATAGTAGAAAATGAACCATCATGCATGAACATAACAAAAGCCGCAACCGTCACTAATTTCTCCCCCATTATTTTTCAGGTGCGGTTGTATTGTGAAAAACTAAAACGTTTTCACTGCTAGGGGGGAAAAAGGTGTCAAGCATATAATGCTTCAAGCACCAAATTTTTAGTCGCCTAATGGTTCAGGTGTGTCACCAGAAAGAGATCCTGGGATCTTTGTTTAACTTAGGTTGATTAGAGACTTAGGCTATTAAACTTATTTAGGAGGCCCCTTCTCTTCACAATAACAATAAATGAAAAGAAACTTAAATTATTAGAGATTCATTCCAGCAAAGAGAAAGATTGTAAATAATACAATGGCATTACTTTATTTTTGCAATTATATGCAAAATATTGACTCAATTACATTATATATATGTATAAATTGATACTTAAGGTGTATTATATAGACGTCTACATATTTCTTATTTCTTGTATCGTTGTTTTTTTCTTTTACATGCAATTCATTTACAAATTACCTGAGATATTACAAGACATTATACTTGAAGTAATAACATCTAGGACAGTTTCTTCTTTCTTCCATTGTTCCCAATTTGACTGTAAATACACCTCAGCAAGCACAGCTTTGCGCAAACACAAAATTACCTAGACAATCTGATATGATGTCAATATTATTTATCAGCAGACCATTTTTCTATAATTTTCCTTTTTCATACAGTAAAGGAATATATATATATATGACAAATTATTCTAAATAATCCCTTATAATTAATTACTTATAGATATTTTAAGTCACTGAAAAAATCAAATCCTATTTTTACTAGGTTATAAAGTAAACCGGAAGGAACACTAGGATTTTGTCTGAAAACCGGCACTTTCCCGGAGGAACCGGATATTTAGCAACTCTACACACGTGTAACATCTGCCATTAAATCAACTATAACTGAAAAATACTTGCCATCTGCCACTTCTTTATTTGCAATATTCAAGACTTTTTAACCTATTCATTCAACAAATTTATTTACACTTACAGATGACAAATAATTCGTATTGGTAAAGCCTTGATTAGTATCTATAACGATGTGCTACTCAAGAAATTTATCAAATTGGACTGTCTACTCGAGGCATCTCAAAAAGTTCCCATTAAGTTCCCAGATGAACCGAACTTTTCATTTTCTCCAAAAGAGTCTTACCTCTTAATCATAAACTTTAAAATAGATTCGCTTTGCATAAAAAAATTTTCATGCTTTGTCAGTTTAATGACAACATGCATTCAAACATCGGAGCCAGATGTTGAAAGGTTTGTTGTTGTACTTCAAATAATTTTCAAATCCAGGGAAATGTTTTATTTTGTGATAACATCAGCCATTGACTTACCATTTTTTCTTCATTTTTAATTAAAAAAATATTCTTAGTTAAAAGGCTTTGCATCCATCGAATATTTTCATAGTATTTTCTTACCTGGTTCATATTTTCTGGAGTTGTCTTTCTAAGAAAACGATTGTTCACACCTTCAGAGATACTCCGCTCCATTTATTGAAAAACCGTTAATTTTATTTTACTGTAACTTTAACGCAATATAAATAAGGACGTAGTCAAAAAATAAATTAATCCTTAAAAATTACCCTACAATAAAAAAGTGAGTAAAATATGCAATACCACCTGCAAGACACAAACAAACAGCAAACAGTTAAGATACTAGTTGCACAGTCATCACTATCAGTTATCATTCAATATTTCAGAAAAAAACCAAAGTAGATATTTACAGTCTTCCAATTGAAGTTAATTAATCAAAAGAGTAATTGATATTTTGCAGATTTTGAAAACAAACAATTATCGGTATTTAATAATTTCTTTTTTCAGATCATACAGGTAGCCATTAACATAACGATAATGAAACCAACATCTGAGTGTAACAACAAAAGCAAGCCACCATCTTGGAATGATGTTACAAATGCACCCTGTTAGACGTGGCGTCACAGAAATTGCTATTTATTCAATTACCTTCTATTGCTGAGTTGTTTCTTCCTGCTCCTGTGTATATTCCCGCATTTACTGTATTAAATTTCATTTATTTTTAAATGAAATTAAAAATTTACGTCTTTGTTAATCAAGCATTATTATTTTTGTAAAAAAATAGAATAATAAACTATATATATATTAAAAGAAAAGAAAGAATCCAACAAGAAATTACGCATACGTAAGAAAACATTTTAAATGTTTGAATATGAAATATATACTTCCCATTCTTAATTAATCATAAAATATTATATTCAGCAAAAGACAATAAAAACAAACCTATTTCAAGAAGTAATATAATTAAAATTTAGCTCTTTAAACTCACCAGTTCCAATAAGCGATTGATAACTTAACCTTTAAAAATCACTCTCATTCATGAAGGAATAAAGTTAAGAGCTGCTGATAACACTTTTATTTCAATAAATTATTATTGACAATATTATATTAATTAAGTCGCACATATTGACAAGTCTCTTAATATTTTAAGTTATTCATTTATATATAATAAAAATGAGAGTAAAATCTCTAAAATTTAAAAGCAATTAGTAACTACCTTCAATGGAAATTGAAGGTAGTTACTAATTGCTTTTAAATTTTAGATATATATATATATATATATATATATATATATATATATATATATATATATATATATATATATATATATATATATATATATATATATATATATATATATATATATATATATATATATATATATGTATATATGTATATGTATATATATATATGTGTGTGTGTGTGTGTGTGTGTGTGTGTGTGTGTCTAATAAATCAAGAGACAAAATAACGTAAATATAAGTAAATTTAAAAATAATTAATATAAAAATACGAAAAGACAGAAATATATCTGACTACCTAACCACCTATCCAGCGCAAAAGCAGCTAAGGAAAAGTAATTCAGGAAAATAAGACAATTAGAAATATAAAAATATAAATTGAAATATAAAGAAATTGGATATATGAGAAAATATGAAATAATTTTTCATATTTTCTCATATATCCAATTTTTTTATGTATCCAATTTCTTTCTTATTAATTATAAGAAGCTTAAGGACCATGTCTTCTTAAAGGTGGACATGACCAACTCTACAAAAGAAATTCAAACACACGTTTCTGACATGCAAGGAGTAATAGATCTAAGAAATTCTTGCAATTCCTACGAATATTGTCTGTAATTTCAAATAGAAAAGTGAAGAGTGTCTGTAATGCAAAATTTCAAATACAAAATTAATTACTAGATTTTACAATCATCCAAATTATAAAACTGAACTATTAGCAAAACTTTAAGAGACAAGATGCAATAACATCTAAATCAACTATTCAAAATGCAAATTTAAATTTAATGTGTTAAATTCATTGCCAAAAATTCAAAATAACTTTTTCCCATTAAATATTTATTTATTTATATCTTATAAAATTTATGTAAACATTTACATCACACAATATAAGTTATTCTTATTTATATTTAAAAATTATGTATATATATATATTATCAATGTCCAAATTTATATATTGCATTAGAACAAATGTCGATTTACTATGTATTATATTTAATGCAAATTTTTGAGCTAATAAGATCATGGTATCTACGTTACATTATTTTCACTTCTCCGTAAAAAAACATGATATTTCCTTAGGTATCTTATCGTAAAAACATGGTATTTCCTTAGGTATCTCATCGTAAAAAACATTTTATCTCCTAAGGCAAAAATTGACTAAAAAGAGATTTTCAATTGTAACCAATCTAAATACTAAACAAAGCTAAATCTAGTTGCTGCAAAATATTGCTTAGTGATAATTTCTTCAGTTAAAAGAAGCATTAATTTCACAAATAACTAAGGGCAAAAACAAATATATACACCACAAATTCGATTTTTCTCATTGTAAGAAAAGTACTATTACATTACACTTACGCAATCGATTATAGATGAGATTGCTAAACAGTTTTCGCCCATGATAAACATTGGCGTTGATATAAGTTTTGATCAATAAATTTAGTTTTTAAAATGTAAATAAAATTTTTGTGTTACTTTTTCAGTTTTTTCTGAGAACGTAAACATTTTTAAACAATACATAATCAAAATGGAATATTTATGACAATAATTTACGATTTTCTTCTTTTCCGTTACGACGATTAGCAAAAGGATAATGGAAAAGTATGGAGTTCTGTAATGCTTTTTGAAATTAAATAAAAATTAGCATCAGTAAATGAGTGACTCATTCTTTCATCCAGTACTTACGCAGTAAAAAACTATTACCATTACTCCTTCGATTACTTTTTCAAAATAGAATTGGGGGGGGGAGAACTTCACTCTATTGTTATAAATATTGATATGCATCATAATTACGAGTGAATGAAGGAACAAATATTTAAAGTTATCTTATACAGCAGCAAAAATTTTCTAGTAATACTCTTGAATTAAAATTCCAGGAAATACCTTTTAATTTCTGAATCATTGATTCCAATCAACGATTAACATTAAATAAGATCTATTGTATAAGCTTATAGAAAATATTTCTCTCAAAAACTCAATAAGTTAATAAAAAATAATAATAAGTAATTTTGGGAGGTAAAAGTAAGATAAAGTTTGTCTTGTAAAAAAGAATTATTGTACAAGTCACATATATTTTTCTGTTATTTTCATAATAACAATAATTTTTTTCAATGGTCGTGCATTCAACTGAATTTAGGATTGAAAGCAAAAATGCAAAGTAAAAACTAAAAACAATGTTATTTATTAATACACACACAGATTCATCTTCAGGGATAAAGCACAAACAAAAATAATTACTAATTCTTAAAAATAACAAAAAGCGGGATTCTATACATAATTTAGAGATAATGTATTTCAATAGCTCACTTCATTATAATTGGAGTTAAGCTCCCTGTTTTTGGCTTTTGTTGCTAACCGATGTCTTAATTCTTGTTGTCCTAAGAAATTTCATAAAATTATCTATTACAAAACTGTTGATATATTAATAACTGCTATGGCAACTCATTGAAGAAGTGTGATCTAGGCAAGCTTATTCAAAGAAACGTAGAATATAATAAATTAGCAATTGTGAAAGAACTGAAAATTTTTTCCAAAAGTATTCTTGAAATATTTTTAAACTAACATCAAGCAAATTTGAAAGTTAATTTTTAATTTGAACTCACACTTGAAGTTTATTCTATGTGGGGTTATATTTATCTTGCATATTTTGTTAGTGATCAATGCAACAGAATATATAACTTTGTATAACTTATATGCAAAATACTTTTTCAGCTCGAGTTCAGTTTTCATAAATTTACATTATTACAAAAACTTAAAATTAACAGAAATATATCAATATCTAAACTTTATAATATATTTCATTAGTTTATGAGTACTAATCAAACGAGAAATAATGTAGGGATAAATATCTTTCAAGCGCTATTCAGTATTCGATATTTGACCATTTTATAGTTTATAAAATGAATTTATTAAAAAATCATATTTTTCCCTTTTTGCGAGAAATTTCTGGTCATAAAACCTAAAATTATTAAAAATTTATAAATATGTTTATTTTTTTAAATTAAAATTATCAATTTTGATCAAAATTACAAATATTTTAAGTAAAATGTTATATATTATAAATTAAGCTGTAAATAACATGCCTGGGAAAGAAATATGCATAAGAAAGCATTTAAAATCCTTTTATACGCACCTTCGAATGTGTAACCTTCAAATGAGACCAGGAATGCAATGCAAGGGAGGCAAGGGGATATATCACACAATATGCGCAGCTTAGAGAGTGGTTCAGAATAAGGAGGAAAATATTCCTTAGATAACTTCACTTTTCTTTTAATCGAAGTTTTTTATTTTATTTGAGAAGATATGTTTTAAATTTAGTAATTATTGTATTATATTTTGAGAAATAAACTGCTGAGCCTGGGGAAATTCAAATGTGAAAGATAGAAAAAATTTGGGATAAAATAGAGAAATGGGAAAGAGAACAGCTGAAACAGCTTGCCATAAGCGAAAATCTTATGTTTATATTTCTGTATTAATAAGCACAAGTATATATATATATATGAGAGAGAGAGAATTTGATTCCTTCTAAAAATACATTCTTTTAATCGTGTTTTCGTTTATACTGTATTTTTTAATGAAATATTTTGCCCAATATTTGTTGGGCTATACCACTACTTTTTACTGCAAATATTGTGCACGTGCAAATGACAAATATATCTTACGTTTTTATTTTATCAACATTTTTTAAATATTATACGGTTTTTATTTTTTTGCATTTGAGAAGTTTTCCCTTCAGTTTAAAGTCATTTACCAAATAATTTTATATTAATGTTAATATATCTTGATTTACGGATCAATAATTCAAGGAGATTCTAAAAAATTCAGCTCACTAAAATAAACTTAATTTATTTTATAAACTAACGAGATTCACTATTTTCCCTATGAATATTAATAATCTTACAATATGCCCCAATAAGGTTATATGCCTATGAAAAATAATAATATTAATTAAGAAAATTAACTTTATCTATTTAAAATATAGAATATATAGTTAATATTGTTTCAGCTGGTATATTGATAAACAAGACCTCTGGATGTCATTATTTTCTATTTAGAAATTCAAAGTAAAATATTTTTTGTTAAAGTTTTAGTGTACCCAACTACTATTTGTCATAATATTCGTTTACTTGTAATAAATTAACTCAATTAATTAAAAGCGATCTATTGTTAATACCTTATTATTTTATGAATAAATACAGTTTTGGAAAGTTTATTATTTTAACTAATATAATATAAAAATGTCGTTCTCAAAATAGGAAATTTCAGGATATTGAAATTTCTCTAATGAAGTGTTTTCATAACATAATTAAAACCAAATTAAAAAAGTTCATTAGAAGTCTTTAAAATTTGCGTCCTTAATAATAAATTCTAAACCCCTATATCCTTCAAAAAATTTTCAAATGACAAAATGAATAAAAGTAAGTAAAGTATTTCATATGTCACAATTTTTAATAAATTACTTTTATAAATAAAATAATTACAAATACATAACTTACATATATGGCATATTTTTCTTACCGCAATTTCTATTAGGCAATATTAAAATATGAGAATAAAATTTTAGTATAGTGAATTTCATCAGATAAATTAATTACATCTTAGGATTTACTGATTTGAAAAACTTCAATATTAATAACTTCTTAATCTACCCTATAGTACAAATTCAATGCCATCATTGAAAAAAATGAATATATAAAAAGAAGTATTTTTTAATATGCATGCAACTGATTAATCTTTTTGAATCAGTGCATTTATTTTTCAGCAAAATGTATGGATAGATGATTTTTGTACCATAGTAAAATATCTGTATTTTTTACAAAAGAACCTATGCCAGTTTATCTCTACATATTTGATATCTTCCAACAATAATTCTTTTCTTGAGGGATTAAATCAAAAAAAGTTTCTGCTTCAATTTAAAGGTTTCTCTCAATTTTCAGTTAAAATTAAAAAACTATTCCAATTCATTACATTACATTCCTAATTTAGAGATAATGTATTTCAATAGCTCACTTCATTATAATTGGAGTTAAACTCCCTGTTTTTGGGATTATTTACCTATATTAATTTTATCTGTGTACCAACAAGTTTAATTGTTCCTTTTCCTGAAAAATATATCTAATAATATTTATTTTTAATATTTTTTGTGAAAAAATATTGTATTATTCAATTTTTAAATTAGTTCTTTTGCTAGAATACATTTTTACTTACGAACTGTAAGTAGAAATTTTTTCTTTGAAAGTGTAAAATGTCAACTGATAACATTGTTATCGAACAGTTGAAAAATATGGTCCTCTATATCAGTGGGACGAAATCATTAAACAAATTAAACAAGAAGAAAAATTGTCCTCAATTAATAGTTACCAAGAATTTCACTCAGATGAAAGTATTTTTCAATTAGATGAAATCAAATCAATCCAGTCAAATGTAACTTGTTTTAAAATTTTGTATGATGACGGCTCAGCATCGAATTTGGAGATCGAAATTTAATTGTTAATTGTCAAAAGTATGTATTGTATATCAAATACATTACTTCATCTCTTTATTTGTTGTGACCTAAATATTTCTTATTGGATGTCTTAACAAGTTATCAAGTATTTTATATTTGATGTGTCTCATGAGATTAGAAATATTTTATTAAATCTGTACTGATATACATTCATTAGTTTATTTAAATCTGTTGACAATGCATTAATATTTGTAACCGAAATTTGTGTATTATTTACATATTTTAGACATGGATGTTTGTAGTATAATTCTTTACAAAGATTAATGCTAGATAGCTCAATAAGAGAGAGAGTTACTTGAAAATAATTTAAAATGCTCAATGAATTTATATAAGTAAAACAAAGTGATTTTAAACTATAAGCCCAAGACAAATAAAGCATACTAGGGAAAATTTGACCGTAGAACCAGACAAAAACAATATTATTAACGTTTTTTTAACATTTAAATAATCAAGTTTTTATACTGTTTTGAGTGGTTAAAAATTATTGTCATTGTAGTATTTATTAGAATTATATCAAATGTTGAATATTTTAATGATTACTTTCATAGTTTTTCGAGTCTTAGAAACATTGTTTCACAATAAAACCTATATCAATATCCAAGACATGTTTCTTGAAAAAATCAAAATTGGTTAGTTGAAATATAACTAATATAAATGGATATAAAAGTGCGTGATGTATTTATATCAGTTATATACAATATCTTTTTGATCTATGGCAATTTGAGATTTCATTAACTGAAGACATTAGCAGATTTTTTTTCCAGAATTTCGTAGTTACGGGATTTTATAAATTTCATTTATTTTACTTTGTTCAGTATGAATGTTTGAAACACCTTAATATGTCTACTTCAATAAAAAAAGATGAAATTTTGAACATCTGTCTAAAAGTTCCTTCTTGGAATTTTGAATTGGCACCTAATTCATTAAAATTCTATCCATCTCTTCAAATTTCATGACTTCCATTCAAAATTCAGTGTCGAATATTATAAATTTGGAATCTACTTTAAATCAGAGCTCATGATTGTATATGACTCATAACACAAAAAGTGACAGTAGACTGATAAAATTAGCCTAAATTTTTGGGCTTCATAATTTTAAGGCGACATAGAAGCAGGAAATTTGATTTAAAAAGTTAAACAATTTATCTCGCAACATTCATCTTCTGATCGATTTTACAACGATGGATGATACGTATTTACGATATCTTTTCATAAATACGAAGCAAAACAAACAATTTCATAACTAAACCATTTAAATTTTTACACTATAGCTAAATTTAAGAATACTATAAGGTCCTCGTAATTGCTTCAAATACCCAAGTTGCTTCCAGACTCTCAATGGACGTTAACACCTTTGCAGCTGTCAACGAGATTGATTTCCTTTGATTTCCCACGTTTGAATCTCAGGAACAACATAGTACCCAAAGACAGTCAATTAGTTCTAATTGAAAGATGATATGGGAACGGCAAACAGGATTCGTGAAGGGCCATTATGTCCTTCATGACAAATATAATTCTTCAAATTGATCTGGAATCACCTGGTGAATCAACCAGGTGCTTTCAAAGCATTTATTGCTTTTTCACTCTTTCTGATTCGAATCGGTGGAGTGAATGGAAATAGTGGTGGAAAAGTGACATTAAAAGATGGATAGATGATTGATTTAGGTTTGAATGAGGTGTCTAGCTGATGTGAGCCATTTACTTAGTTTTGTAAACGGTTTTAGATCCTAAAGTGAGATATGCATAATGATAAACATTCATTAATATTTACAAAACAAAATAGAAGTTAAGTGCTCCCAAAAGGTTGCAATCTGCATGATAGTAGCTTTTAACTTAGGTAAAATAAGAGTATTTCTAATGATATCACTTTACATGGTAAAATTTTTTAAAAGGCGAATGCAGCAATCTTGATATATAAATGAGAGGATATTTTTAATATATACTCATTTTCCTGATTCCTGAACAATATGTTTATAATTACAAACAGACGCACATAAATTTTACAAACTTTTTTGTCTTACATTTATATATATATATATATATATATATATATATATATATATATATATATATATATATATATATATATATATATATATATATATATATATATATATATATATTCATATATATATGATATATTATACATATAATTCATTATATGAATTTCCATACAATAGTATATGATATATTTCATAAATATTAAATATATATCTATATAATATTATATATATATATATATATATATATATATATATATATATATATATATATATATATATATATATATATATATATATATATATATATATATATATATATATATATATATATATATATATATATATATATATATATATATATATATATATATATATATATATATATATATATATATATATATATATATATATTAGGTAACAGCCAAACACGCTTTCATGTCAAGAAATATGCAAAAAGGGCAGTATTATAAGATACAATCTTTATGAAGGGTTACAGATGTTGACTGTAAGTGCTGATAGATGGTGTTTAAAACTTTCTTACAGTTTGTTTTCAAAACATACGTATTTCTATGACTTCCAGAAGACGAATGGAAGATTGTGAGCGCTGGCTTTCTGTGGGGCGTATTGAATCAGGACTGTCGATCTCAGGTGATGCACATTTCTTCGGCGTTCATCATTCTGTAATTTCACGTTTATGGAAACAATTCCAAACCACCCAGACTGTTGTCCGAAGGCTCATAGCCGGCCACTCAAGGGTTACAAACCCTGCAGAAGATCGATATATTGCGATTTTAGCCAAGCGAAATCTCAGAGCGACATCCACACGTGTGACATCTATGGTTACAGCATCCATTGGTAAGGTGATTTCTGCCGCTACTGTACGCCGAAGATTACATATGAGTGGACTGTACTCCTGGGTACTTCGAGTTTGTGTTTATATATACGTCCAATCTAGAGGGACATGATTAAAGTGGAGCATGGGACATGTCAATTGGACTGTGTCTGACTGGGGCAATGTCATGTTTAGTGTTGAGTCAATATTTGCTCTGGAGCCAGATAACAAGCGTATAAGGATATGGCGTTAACAAGGAACACGCAATCAGCCCCAAAACATCACCGAACATCACGCATTCCTAGGAGGAAACATTATGGTGTGGGCAGAGATTTCATGAGGATATCGCACCAACCTGGACATCTTTAAACGGGGTTCTGTGACTGCTGTTCAGTATTGAGCAGAAGTCCTATAACCTATTATGAGATTGTACGCTGCAGCAGTTGGCCCTATTTTTTAATGAACGATAACGCACATCCCCATTGAGCTGACATCGTCAATGACTACCTGGAGAGTGAAGGGATTGTGCGTATGACGAGGCCAGCATATTTGCCCGACCTTGATCCCATTGAAAATCTTTGGGATGCTCTCCACCGGGCTGTATCTTCACACTTCCCAATTCCAGCCACTATTATTGAGTTGGAAACTGCTCTACAAGATGAATGGCTATTGCTTAATTCTGTGGTGGTTGACCACCTAATTGAAAGCATGGTCACAAGATGTAAACTTTGTATCAGATGAAGGGGAATTACGTACCCTATTAATGTTCTTTTATCATTTTTTGCTGTTTATTTTCACTTTACATTGTTTCTGTTCAAATCTCTTTTATTCTTTATTTTAAATCTTTCAAATTTTAAATCCTGTAGTTTAAATATTTAACTTAACATTAATTCTGTTTAAATGTCCAGAATATCATTATCTGATAACTTACAAAAATTAAATATTGTTTTCATTTCTGTATATAATTATTGATTTTATTTTATGCATAAATACATATATGCTACTTTCCTACCGAATTTTGTGTCAAGCAAGCAGTATTTGTTGGTTTTTTAAATTTTGCATCTTCGTGCTTAACTTTTGGAAGTGAGTGTAATATCTTAAAAATTATATTTCTCATGCATCATAAATCGAATTAAATTAATTAATCAATAATGTTTTAGATAACTGTCTTGAGTTTGGGCCTATAAATATAAATACACCATTATTTTTTATCAAAACGTTTTACAAATTATTTAATATTTAAACCGATTCAATTTTTATTTGTCTAAAAATATTCCTTTTAATTACTGAGACTGCACATTATTTTTAAAAATGCCTTTTGGATTTCAGTTAAGTGAAATAGAAAGAAGTATGGAATGTTTCCGTAATAAAGGAATCTGAAAAATAAAAAAATTTCAAGGTACTTTTGAAAGTATATTAAAAAATAAAAATTTGAATTATAAATAAAATATTTAAAATAAAGATAAAAGAAATTGGAAATGTTCATATCGTTCATCTTAAAACACATATATAACATCCGTCTTGTTTTGAAAAAAAAATTTCTCGACAAATTGCATTTGAATACTATAGAGATATGTCTAAATGAACTCCATTTTAGCAGTTTTTAATAACTGTGATAAAAAGTATTTGTAAAAATCAATAAAAAAACCTCACATAGTTTAAAAACATTAAAATGTCATAAATTCTTATCCAAAAAGTACTGTTATTAAATGGGTACAAGAGATTAATAATTTAAGAAATTTCCTACTTTTGGAAGAAAAGCGCGTTCATTTAGACGAACTAGATAGTTGTAGTTATAACTGGAGTAGCCTAGGCAGAGAAAAAAGCGTTGATAGAATTGTCATTTTATTGGAGACTGTCACTTTATTACAGATCGATTTATCATGATTACGCAAGAAGTCAATTTATCAACAAATATCTTCCGAAGCAATGGGAAATGAAAGATTTTAATTAAATGGGTGATCAGTATATATATTTATTACCTGAAAGAAATGGAAACTTTTCTAAGTAATGGAAGAAAACGTATTAAAGAACCAAAAGATATAACATTATGTAATGCCTATATGAGCATCCTTAATTTTCATATACATTTACGTGTAATATAAATGCGTAATATTTATAAAAATGTATAAGTTTGTTATTTGAAATAGCTATAATTGATTCCCTCGTCAAATGTTAATTATGCAAATAAAATAACATGTCTGCCTTCACAAGATTAACATTTTCATATTATTAACAATTGAAGCGAAGTAATTTTATTATTTTATATGAAAAACAAATATATTTTATGATTAAGATTATTCATCTCTAATTAAAATTCATTAATACGACTAATTAAAATATAAATTATTATTTTAATGCTTAAGATGTATTTTTCTCCATAGACCTATCCCTACCAATTTTGTTATAGTCTTACTGCTTTTTACTTGCATGATGTGTTTGGGATGTATTACGATACATGCTATGGCAATATTTACAAAATTGTAAAAAAAAAATTCAAACCACCTACAACAGACGTGAATACTAGTGATGGTCTATAGTAGTGCCATAACAAAACAGAATTCTGTAATAAATAGAAAACAGTTATATAGTGTGACAAATCAATTTCCCCAACATAACGGGAATTTTGCATGCTTGGAGGATATTTACTCAAGCGTTTGCTTGGTATAGTTGGAAAAGTACAATGACAAACATTGTGAAGGATACGTTATAGTTTAAAAAATTATATATTAGCAACTTTCTCCATACTTCCAGCATTTTTACATAGCAGCGTGTATGTTGATGAGTTACAAATAACATTTCAAGGATCAAATATTCATCTTATAGAGCATCAGTTACATAAAACAATTAACAACCTCGTTGATTAATGTCATAAAAATTTTGTCTTCATTTATCTCGGAGTAAAAGAATATATATGTGCATATTTTGCAGGTAAACTCACTATCACCCAAATCTTGATACTAAGATTGCAAATGTGTAAATTCCGATTGTTATGTACTATTTTTTTGGAATTATATTCGAAAAAACTTCCACATCATTCACTATTGTAAAAATATTCCCTGAAATATTCTTACTATAAATTACATCAACCCCTTTCTTTAGCTTCAAAAAGACAAATAAAAACTCAGTTTTATTGAAACTTTTTTCACTCATCGCGATCAGTAATCTTCTTATATTTCTGTTTTTACATATGCTTCCAAAAGAGCTGATGATGTTGGATGTGGTGTATATTTTGAAGACTCCTCGTGCAGTTACTGCTTAAACATGTTTTTCAATATATACTGCTGAAGCTACAGCAATGTTTCCTCAATTAAAGCTTTTATGTGACCACAAACATCGTAAATTTCACATTTATACTAATAACTTGAGCGTCTTGGTAGCATTAAAAATATTCATTATCAAACCACAATTTCTCAAATTTATGCCATCTTGGAAATTTTACGAAATAGAATAGGAAATCTTTCTTTGGATACTCAGTCGTATGTGTATAAAGGGAAATTATAAAGCAGATGAAAAAGAAAAACTACATGTCCGTATTTACAACAAGGTGTATCTTTGTCCAACATAAAAAAAAAAATTCCTGCAAAAAATTTATCCAATCTCAATAGCAGGAGCTATTTGATTTATTAACTAAGAACAAATCACATTCCATCATTACAAATATAATTCCATAGTCAGTTTTACAACACCTGATGTAAAACTCGCTATTTTGCATATCGAGCATACTTGTTTTAATGTGATCTTAAGTCCTTTGCATTTTACGAACTATTAGCAAATTACACTCCAAATATAATTCCACTTTCAGTTTTACCACAATGTACATCTGATGCAAAACTCTCTAGTTCGCGTTTCGGTCATACTTAAGGTTTCGGGTCATTCAAAAACAAGTGTTTAAACCTTATATGCAATTAAACACTTGTTTTTGAATGACCCGAAACCTTATATGCAATTAATCATACACTGTCGAGCTTATTTTAATTTAAAGTCCTGATTTTAATCACTATCGTCTTGTATATTTTAATTCTACCACTTTAACGTTGTAAGATCTTATTGAAAAAACTCTACACCATAAACTTTTTACTTTTTTACGTCCTAATAAATTACTGCATTGTATAAAGTTATTTGACTTTCCCCATTATTTATTTTATACGATTTTACGATCTTTCATGAATATATTTTTAATGTTATACCATATGCTTAGAGCAGTTTGTCCTAGACAGGGTCTTTTGACATTAAACTTCCCACAATCAATCATTCATTAATATTCTTGCCTATTCAATGAAAAAAGTTGTTTCATATATTGGAATCATGATCTTCTATACATTGAGACTCAGAAAATGCAATCTATTTTGACGATGTGTTTGCATGCATTTATTTTTAAATTGAATTCATTAAAAATAAGTAATTTTAAATTGTATTGGAATGAAGCGTCTTAAAATATTTATAACTTATAATTTTCTTGTGTTGCAATATGGTAAATTTTATTTTTAGATTTTGATCACCAAAGCGAAAGAAGAAAAGTATTTGTCAGTATTTAAATGCTTTTCATTAAAGTGGAACCATTGGATAGTTGGAAGACCAATTATGAAGCAAGAAGCGTTACAAAATTTATAATTTAAGAAATTGTTACATAATTGTCCCCAATTTTCTTATATTGATAATTGGTTGCTTATTTCATAAGTCTTCTAAACTCAAGTAAGTATAAAAACAAAACATTATTGATAGTTAAGTTTCATAAGTATGAGTATGTGTTTATTTTTATGAAGACAGTAATAGCCCATTTTAAGGTATTTTGTCATGCTTGTACATGTACGTGGATTACAATTTGTATGTTTTGTATTGAATAAAATATTGCAAAGTGACCTTTAAATTTAAAATTTCCTGTACAATATCTTATTTATTCATTTTTTCTTATCACATGATCCTCGATTAATTTAAATTTAGAATGTCATGATGAAGGGTTTTCAAAAATCAGTAATCTTTCAATAATAGTTTAAGTCGATTCTTTATGTTAATTTAATGTGTAATTTTAAGTATAAATTACAGATCATAAATAAACTCCAATAACAAACAAAATCTGTACTTTAAATTTGGTTTTTAATAAAAAATGTGACTATGGTTTCCTAAATTGTTTCTAAGATAACATATAAAATAACTTATATTCTTTCCGCTTGTTTAATTCCAGTGTGGCTAAGATTAAATTAATATAAAGGATTCATTCCTTTCGAACACCTATCTCCAAGCACAATTTCCTTCAATAAAATAGACAATGGAAATTGAAACTATTTTTAAGCAATGGTTTCATCATAACTATTAATATAAAATCTGTTTTTACTATTTTATATAAACACTAAAAATTACAGGTAAAAAAATACTCTGAATCTAAAATGAAAGAAATGTTTCTTATATATAGCTGTTTTAAAGTATAAAAGAAATACACTTAGAAGTTACAGATTTTGATTGCTAGCAATGATTTGATTCTCATTGAAGCTCAAAAAGCAAAAGTAGGAATTTCTGTGAAATATTCAAAATATGATATGTAAATGTATCATCTGGAAAAGATAACAGCATAGTCAACTATTTGTGATTACGAGCTTTCTACTCCATATAAAAATACTGGATTCAAACAATTTTGAAAAACAGATTTTGAAGCTATGAATTTGTAGATATCAATTTACAAGAGGTACATTACGAACTCAAATACTGGATATTTTTATGTAAATAAGCTTTCAATTCAAGGAATTTGATGGTTTTGCATACTTTTGTCTTCAATATCTCAGACTTATAATTTCTTAAATATGTATCAGAGTAATAAAGAAACAATTTCACAACCGATGAACTTAAAAAAGGGATCTAACATTTCCTTAACAAAAAATTATGTGCCATTCATTGCAAATTTATTTCAATTCATAAAAATCTAATCATTGTAAATTTTAATATATTCTATTAGTTTATTTGTTTTTATAAATTTCTTTATTCATGTAATTTTCTTCTGTATCATATTTATAAAATTGTACAAGGTTACGTCACTATTCAATGATTCCTCTTTTTTATTTCAAAAAAAAATTTATTGGAGAATGTATAATCTCTAATACAAATTCCAGGCCAAATATTCCCTCTATGTTTAAACGTATTTATTTTTATTTAATAAAAGTGATTTATATAATTGTCTAAATAATTATTTCTTTATCAATTCTTATGTGCACTATGCATTAATAAGATTTCTAATACATAATTTTGAAGTCTTTAAGAAAAAGAACAAAAATTATGAATCATGTGGTTGCGCGGAGAAGTCTCTTAAAAATGTATAAAAAATATGAGGAACCCAATTTATAAAGAAAAAAAAACATATTTATTTCAATGAAAACTATACAGACTTGTTCATATACAAATGACAACTACTGAAATACATGAATATTCTTAAAATAAAAGCATGAAGATATCAGTATTAAGAATCTTGCAAAAATTTTTTTTGAAACTTTATTTTGATGTACGGTTGCTAAATGCTATAAGTAATGTAAAACTAAAAATAACAATTTGTATGACGCATATTAAGGAAAATCCACGATAGTCAGTCCAGGAAAAAGAAACAGCAAGTACTTCAATAATTGCTAGCATTATTCCAAGAAATAAAACTGCATAAAGCAATGCCTTCTTTCCTTGAAGGAAACTTGTAAGTCTATAAATTAAGCAAACATGTTTAGAAAAATTACTATTGTATAGTTTTGCACAAAATATTTTTAATAAATTAATAATGTGGAAAATACAAATATTCATGAATCATAATTTAAAACACTTTTGTATACATAAAATTCAAAATTTAATAAAAATATAACAGTAGATAAAGAATTATTCGAAATGAAATAAATATAATTTTAATATGAACAGTATTTAGTCACTTATTCTAAAGTTGAAACAATAGCGCTAATCTCTGAATGAGGAAATCAATTTATCGATGTCCCCTTATTCAATAGTTCAGAAAAAAATTGATGTTTCATGTTGCACATATGTTCAAAAAATTTAGAAATACTCTCACAAAATCTAGGATATTAAAATTATATATAATGAAATTTTTTCACTCAAAAAGAAGACTTTAGAAAAAGGCGATATTGTTTAATGTTGTGTCTAAACTTGGAAATAGCTAATCATTTCAAAAGATATAAAATAGTTTCCAAAAATAAATATGTTTAATAATTTCAATGTAATCTATTTTCTTAAATTACTTGATAAAATTAATGTTTGAAAAAGTAGAAACAATTACAAATATGTAAAGTAATAATGAAATACTCTTTACAAATTTTGAATTTTAAGATCTCAGTCTGCCTAAAGAATAAAATTCTCAATTTTCACTCTAAAATCCACCGTTAACCTGATGTAGCAATGAGCGAGTAATGATATACAGCGAATGTAAAGAATATATAGAAAAATGGCATCAAAATTAATTATAATGGAACTATTTTTTCCTTTTATAACTTTATTTAAAAGGCAAAATAAATTGCATTCAGACTAATTAATATATTTTTAATAATATAGTGAAAATTATCATTTATTTCTTTCCTAAATGTTTCAAATTTTTTTATCCTCAAGCTGACAGCTTGGAATATTTATTCAATCACATTGGATTTAAAAAAATTATTATTTGTCAATTCATTGGTTAAATTTTTTAATTAAAATTTAAAAAAGCCCAAATAATAAAAAATATCATGATATTTATATTTTTATTAAGATTATTTGGATTTAAATACTCATAGCAAGTTTTCCTTTAGTGTTTAAATTAGTACATACTCTGCAATGAAATCTAAGAATAATTGTTTATTCAAATAAAAGAAAACTAGACAGAATAAAAGAAAATCAGTGCAACTTTGCACATCTAACACAATTAGAAGGTTAAAAAAATAAAATAATTTGGAGGATAATTTTTTTAACAAGAACTAGTAGTAAACTTCTACAACAAAAAATTAAATATTGGAAATTCATACTTGCTATTTGTTATGAAAGCATCAGGGGAAACCGCATTCGTATTCTTGTTGTTGCCTTCAACTTCGCTATATAAGTTGCCATCTTTGTTATCCGGAACATCGCCGATTTCAATACATTCATGACTAATTAATAAACATCAAATTAAAATTATTGTTGTAAACTTATGCATTATATTCAGAATTATTTTATTTAAGCTTTTACTTTGTAATGTATTACTTTGTAAAATTACAAATTTTTTTTCATTGCATTCAAACATTTACTTTTATGATTCACAAGTTCAAAGATGTATTGAATAATGTTTCTAGAGTACTTAAATACAGCATGCAATTTATGTTTAATGGTAATGGGTAATTTTTATTGTAATTACTTTCATTGTCATGTAAAATCACTCCGTAAGTTAAGAAAGAAATAATGACGTAGCTCTCAATAACTATAGCAAGCACATGTATACATACATTTAAGATTCTAATAAGCTATCACTTATTTTTTATGTGCAAATATCGTATCTCTCACATTTAATTAAATAGAAATTAACAAGCAATTTAATCCTTAGAAGATTATAAATAATTAAGTTAATAGTAATAGTAAAAAAATTAGCATATTACCTTAAAAACATTAAGAATTTGATTTATCCAATATTATACATCAGTTATTTCATTAAATATTGATAGATTTCGCAATATTTTTTTAATAATAAATAACTGAATAATTAATTTAAGAAAGATTTGCATTGCAACTATCTAACGCTCAATCAATAAGCGTATAAATATTTGCAAGAGAATATCAATAAAATTCAAAAGTAATTTATTTCAGCTTAACATTAACATCCATTAACACGTACCTGCATTCACAACAATTCAGAGAATAAGTGCGTGGATGGATAGAAACTGAAAAATGAGACGAAAATACAGGGTTATCTATTCCTGGAACGTTGGCTACTTGAGTCCTATTTTCTTCGCATCGTTTTGACAATAGTGGGTGTTGTGCATTTTTTGAAATCGGAAATTGTTGAAAATTTGGAGGGGGTTCGATGTGAGCACATAATTTATCATTTCTAGTAGTTTTCACGCATCCTCCGTTTTTCTTATTGTTCGTATCTTTGTATTCATTCCTAAAAATATTAAACATAACAAACTATTTAACAAATATAAAACTATAACCATTGGCAAAAATTCCTATTTTTTGTATGACTTAGTATGTGTAATTAATGATTTTATTTAAAAATAATTCATAGTCTTTATAATAAAAAAAACCAATGCTTAGTACTGAAACTTATCAAATAGGATAGATTTATTCCAACTGATAAAGTTCGGATGTATGTTAGTGTATTTGTGTATATACACATCACATATTTTCAAATAAAACATGATCAGTTAAAAATTATTGAGACAATAATCAGTTTGGATTTAAAAGATTAATGTTAATAGGTAAAACAATAATGCATTTTAAACTGCAGAGCTCTCAATCTAATTCACTAATTACAGTAAAAACTACCATTAAGTGCTTTAATATTTAAAACTTAAGCAATTCAATACTTTTCAGTCTTAACTAAAAAATGTAGAAGTCAATCAATATGGAAATAACGGCATATGTTTATGAATTGCTTAGAACTAAAAATAATTATTCAGAACTGCCCAATATTAATAATTTTTAACATGAATTTCAAATGACAGTAAAATTCTTACTCATATTTATGGATTTGTCTGTATGAAAAATTTCTTATAATGGAAGGTTTGCATGAGCTTTTTTTACTTCCATAATTTGATTCTCTTTTGTATTGAGAAAAGGATTGCTGTTCTTGGGAAGGATTCATCTGTTGTTGCATTGGAGGTTTTTTTATGCATGAAGAACTAGTAAGCCTATTAGTAACGATTTCTTTGTGGTTTACAATTTCATTTTCTATTTGCTTTTCCACTTCATTATGTATTCTCTTTCGTTCCATTTCTACAGATTGATCTCTATATAACAGAAATATAATTATAGTACATCTATTACATAAATAGTTTATAGTACATTGCAGTTGTATATAACGCTGAATACAAATTTTTCAATTTAGATTATTCGTGTATATTAACAATATAAATGCGTTATGTTTGTAGAAAAGTAAAATCATTTTCATATTTTAATAAAATGAGTATATAGTTTTATTGTCTTTTATTAAATATTCATGAATTCCCTATTGAGGAATAACTAAAATAGTGTCAATAGTCAATGCAAAGATTTTCCCAATGAAAAATACTGATATTTCACAAATTTTATTCGTAAGAAAGTTTAATAGTTAAATATTATTTCATTTTTTTATTAAATCAATAAAATGTCCAAAATTTTATTTTTTACAAATAAGGAAAAATTAGATGAATAAAAAGATTTTCCTTATAATTAACTTTTCCAAATTTCCACAAATTTTGACACAATTTTTTAAACTTTATTTGTAAAATAAATCCTTTTTAATTAAATTTGTTTAATTTTTGTAGGATGTCAAGTTTATATTTAAAACTTATTGAAGTATTTTTGGTTCAAAAAATATAAATAAGTTTTGCTTATTTTTATAGTGTACGTAAAAAGTATAAGTATATTTATTTTAAAATTGATAATCCTTAAATTTAAAACCCATTATTGCTTGCGCGAATTTCTAATTTAAGAAAGGATTTGCAAATAAATTTGAAAAAAATTATGTATGCATTATTTTTACATCAGTTCCTTCGAATAAAGTTTGTGATTGTTAAGAGCATGGGATACTATAAATTTTCAATCAATATTAAGAAATTTTGGCTAAAAAACAATAAACTTCCTTTACCAATTTTTTTCATTTTTGAATTTCACTGAGACAGTTAGCTCACAAACTTTCAAAAAAAAAAAAAAAAAAAAAAAGTTTTTAAGAGATTTTAATTCAGAAGTGGGAGATGTTAAGGTCTCTTCATGTTTATTAGATGTTTCTTCTCCAACCATTTGTTGTTGAAAGCATTTTCCAGCACGGAGAGAATACTGTGCACGTGTTCTGTGTGGGCTGATTTCCGCATCTCTTCCGGAGTATTTATCGCTTAGGAATAATGAACATTTATGATTTTATTAAATTAGAGATATAGCAAAGTTTATTAACTTATGCATAAGAAAAAGGATTTGCCTAAATTCAGATATTTTTTTACAGTCAGTCAGTATTCAATATATTTTTGCATCAATAATTCATTAAAACTATAAAAAAATAATTTATCATATAAAATTTATCTTCTCCATAAACAAAACATATTTATTTGCTAACCGTTACAATGAAAAAACAGCAAGACACATTGTTTTATCTTTTCATTTTTTCATCTTGTAGGCAAACATTTTCTAACTAAATTAAATTTATAGTAGTTTATTTTTATTAGCTATATTTACAATTTAAAAAAACTGAAATAATAATAATTTTTTTGATATTTAATACTTACTTTTTTTGCTATTCAAATATACTAATAAATGAAAACAAAATCATTGCTTAAAATTCCGCCTTTAGCTAGATGCTAAATAATTCGGAAGTAATTTTCTAAAATGTGAAACATAGTATAACACAGTATTTCATGACTGATATTAAATTGAATGCTAAAAATAAATGCATACTCATTTTCAAGTGTACAGTACTTTTCATACCATGAGTTATTTTCAGATGCTATCATATCAATAGGAACAATGTATGCTGTTTCATCACTTTTTATTTGTGGCATATCTTTCCACTTTTTGGAAAGCTGATGCTGAATTGAATACCTCCCCGGTATCTCGTTACAAGAACTCGTTATTGTAGATGAAATAGCTTCATACATGTTGAATTTTATTTCCAGGTTCTCTCTTGTGCTGGAAGATTGTGATTCTTTTTTTAAATTTGTAGTACCATTCCTGAGATATAAAAGTAATTAAAAATATTTGAAATAAATACAATGTCATCTGCAATCAACAAAAAATAGCACATAAATTTTTATAAATCAAATTTAAAATGTTTAAAAACTAACTGTAAATCAAAAAAACTTTTGAACAAAACATAAATTAAAAAAATGTTTTTCTCCATTTGTTTAAAGACAGTTAAAATTATAAACTGTCCGAGGATCAAACCTCATACCTGTGCCTTGGGAGCGTAAAACGCTAACAATGTGCCAAATGGCTATTTTTCAATAACCTGTTACTACTGTTATATTTTCAGCTGATAACAGTTACCAATAACTGTTTTAAAATAACGAATGAAATTGGCAACTTTTGATGACTTAAAAATAGCGCTAAACTCTACATTTTTATGTAGGAAAATTTTAATATCTCCAATAACGAACTGTTATTGGCGATATTTAGGGCTATTAAATAATATTTTGGGAGCCATCTCATATATAGGATTGCACGTTGGAAAATTTTTGATTTTAAACTGGGTGATATATTGTTAGTTAACCGGTCAAAAACTTATTATAGTGCCTTTCTATGAAAATCGAAGAAATTTTGTTTTGGTGAATACCATTTCTTAGAAATATTGCTATATAATATTTTAGCCATGATTTTCTAAGCATTTTTCTCAAAATAAGTACAGGAAGTATTACAAAACAGGAAGTATTTTTAACTAATTGAAGGATTTTTCTTTGGAAAAGAAAATCAACCCCGCTTATCTTGTAAGTTCGTTTATATTTCAAATTTCCTTTTCCTTTTGGAAATACATTATTTTTAGTTGACATATGGATGAACTACTTTAGAATTTTAATAACTTATTCATTATGAATTTTACCAACACATACATAGAATCATTAAAAGAAATTTGAAATTAGATAATTTTCATAGGTAATAGACAGTTTAATAAAAGGCTTTTCTTCATCACAGTTAATGTTAAAATTGAAATGATTGTAAGTGTGTATGAGTGTAAGAAAAATATGTAATAAATAATTGAAAAAAATTACTTTTCATTTACCTAAATCTGACTACAACTGCATCTTCAATAAAAACTGCATTTGTAGGGTAACATATTTTTTATTGGTTCTACCTTTATAGATCTATAATTAATTTTTTAGTATTAAAATTTAATTAACAATTGAGTTTTTAAACATAATTTTAAAAGTGTCTTTTAAGAAAATGTTTTTCATAGAGATTTTATTACTAAAAATATATGCAATATTAAATAGACATGCAAAATCAAGATTTACAATATATATTTTGATTAAAATAAATATTTTAATAAATTAATGATTGTGTTCTTATTAAAATTACTTAAAAAATTTTTAAATATATTTGTTTTTAGTATTTTACTACTTTATTTCCGTTTAAGATTTCAAATTATTTCCTCTTTATGACTTAATTTTCTTTAAATTGTTAGATTTTTTCTACAAAGTGCCGTAGCAGTTTTCCATTTTTCTAATTATTTTAAAGAAAACTGAATCTTTATTTTACTTAAGTGCCACTATTTCATCAAACCCCAAAAATTTTCAACGCATAACTAATGAAATATATTCATTTCACATCATTCTAAAATTTATTTATTTTAAATATTTATTGCGTGTGTACACAAATATTAGCTTTTATTTTAATAGACTTGCTTAGTGTTTATTAAATTTCTTTTTGAGCACTTTTAGTCATTATTTTTCTTCCGTATAATTCCAAGCACTCACTTATGTACCATCGAGTCTGCGGATAACCTAATTGGTGAAGAATGTTTGGCTTTCTTGACATTCACAAAAGATATCTTTTGTGAAAGTCAATAAAGCCTAATATCTATCACCAATTTAAACCACGGAAAACTTTTTTAATTGTTTGATCTATTCAGGTATAGAGCAAAAGATTTTTCATAAAACTCCCAACTACCTTTCTGTTATTTTTTTGTAGTATAATAAAATTCATCTCAATGTTCTTACTGTTAGATATCTCTATAAATGAAACGGTGAAAAAGATTTTATAAAATATGTACATTAATTTTAATAATTAAATTAATGGCTATTAAGGTTTTCAATTTTTATATATGATTTTAAGATTTTCATATTAAAAAAAATTAATGAAGATAGGTTTCAACTGATTTATTGACTATATAATTGCAAAACAAAAAAAATTTAGAAGCATTTTGAGAGATGCTTTTTTTGATACAAAATTTACTAATTTCTCAATAAAAGAAAAATAAATAAATAAATAAAGCACTGAATATCGACCGAACACAAATTTTCTGTGGTTTCATATTCAATAAAGTGCTGAAAAAAATAAATAAAACGAATTTTGTGAAGGGCAAATTGATAACTAGAAAGTGTACTGTTGCAAGAAAAATGTATAAAGTAATCAAAATATACACTTTATAGAGTAATTTGTTCCTTAAGAATATTTTATTTTTATGAATGTATTGATATTGATTTGATTGTATCTTACCTATTTTTGGCCACATATTGCAAACTTTTTTTCATAAGAAATTATTTTAATCAAAATGTTTTATACGGTTTTTTATGTTAATATAAGTATTCCTCTCCTTAAAATAATTGCATCTTGAGTAATTTAATCTGCAACCTAATGACTATATTTACCAATTCATTTTTGAGTAAACTGTTTCAACTTTAATTGTTTAATAGTCAAAATTTGACAATATACAAATATAAATGCAAATATATTAATATAAGTTTTACCTTAAATATAAAATTAATGAAGTAAAATAAAATAAAGTTTAAATTTATTTCTATTTAAATTAATTATCTAAAAAGGATGTATGCCAAACATTAGTAAATTTATGTGTTACGCTAAATATATATGTATATATATGTCAAAAAACATTTATATGTATACGTATATTTTATTAAAAAATGATTTTAAATATATTTTATATATATTTAAAAAATTTTCTAAAAAATTCAGACTAAGCAAAATACTTTTATTGAGGATTTATTTGTTTATTATTTTTTAATTTTACATAATTGATAAATGTAACCTAATTAAAATTTTACCTTTTAAGTGTAAGAAACTACTGTTTTGCTTCTATTTCTTTTAAAATTTATTTATATCTTCTATTATGCTTATAGATCTTTATATGAAAATATTCTAAACGAATTTATAGAAATATATTTACAATTTTCTTATGATTTCTTTGACAATTTTCTAATGATTGCTTTTACTAGAAACTAATAAATTTTTTAGAAAATATATCACTTTCCATTGGTGATTGTTAAATGTTTTGATAAATGTCCAAATATTTGTAGTAAGTGATATATTATTTTAGTTAATTGTTTCCACAGGAAAAATTACAAAAAAAAAATGATGACTGGCATGATTACAAAAATATATAAAATACATGACATCATTTTAATTTGATTTTTTGTCAGTTTGAAATGCTAATTACATAATATTTAAAATGAGGAATTTTTCTTTTAAATTTTCGTGGAAATGGCAGATTATATATAAACTAAAAGTAAAATAAAATAATGGATGAAATATTATATATGCTTATATATATTTGTTTACATATCAACCTTAAAATTTTTATTAAATATAATTATTTGGAATTTTTTTTAAATAGCAAATTCCTTTGAACGAATTTTTTTAACTAAAATAATTTTTTATTTACGCTTTTAAAATTTCTAGTTATAGTGAAATTGAAACTTATAATCTTTAAGGAATCATATAATGAATAATATTTTTATTTATTCTTTTAAAATTTCTCTAATTATAGGAAAATATTAATTTTTAATTCCAGATTATTTTCAAAAATACCGATTCTTTTAAATAGGACTTTTTAGACAAAAATAATTTTTAATATTCGAATAATCCCATAACAATTATTATTTTTATTTACATCTAAAATTTCAATAATTTTATCGCTTATAAATATTATTATTGACGTTATTTCAAGAATGTTATGTTGCTAGACAACATTTCGTTACATTGAAAGCATTATTTCATTTGTTGATTTAAGAAATGAGTAACTGGTTCCTTTTTCCTTTTTGATATTTTTCGTAACTTCTGTTCACGCTGCGCTTGCAATAGATTCGGGATGATGTGGAAAGATATTTATTTTGTCTTAAGATATTTATTTTTAGAAAAAATAATCATATCCCTTCTGATTTTATTAAAGGTAGAAATTTCGTGGGAAGGAAATATTTTTCATAGATATAAGATATTTGATTTGAAAATGCCAATTTAATTGGAAATAATCTGTAATTAAAATAATTTTTGACTTTAATTATAATTATAGAAATTTTAAAGTGAATATAAATGATAATAATTGATGTCCTAAAACATTAAAAGTTATTTTTTTAAAAAAATCATATCTGTGAATGAATTATTATTTTTAAAGACAATCTGGACTTAAGAAAAATTTTCAGTTTATTGAATACAGTATAATTGTGAAAATTTTAAAAGAATATAAAGGAATCAGTTATCAAACAACATTCTTTGTTACATAACGGGTGTTCTTAAAATAACAATAACGAGGTGTTCTCTTCGTTATTGAATATCTGACCGTTCTTCAATAACGAGAACGAGCAGCTGTAAAACAACATTTGTTACCGGATAGCTGTTACAGAGAATGTGCTATTATTGTTAATCCAGTGGACATGGACAACAATTTACATTTGAAGCGTCTAGAGACAAAGTTAGCGTTGAGCGATTCATATACAAACGAATCATTCAACGCATGCGCAGTTAGGTAAAACGTTCAGACATTTTGCGCATGTCCAGAGCTTTACGGATTTCAGCGCCATTATTTGTGTTTATACTTTTGACTAGATTTCATTTGTTTATTCTTGCTGTGAAATGTCTTACGGATCCTCAAAATAAAAAAGATAGATAAACAAATACTTTTCAGCGACCAGAATGGGATTCTGAAAGTACTCTAAGTGCTTTTTCTGATGATGAATCATGCGATATTGGAATAGAATCAAATTTTCATTTAGAAAACAGTGAGATAGACACCACATGTTTAGCAAGTACAACTATTGATGGAATATTCGAAAATATTTCCAGAGACAGTAATATTGAAGCTAAATCTGACTCAAATATTATTTGCGAAGTCTGTAATATTAGTTTCAAAATGAAGAAATATTTAAAAGAAGACATGAAAAAGAAGCACAATCAGGTTGTCTATGCAAAAGCTTTGCATAAGTGTCCAGAATGCAAAGCTAATATACTTAAAAGATCTATAGAAGAACATTTGAAAGATAATAATACTAACTTAACTGAAGAAATTTTAAAATTCAAATCAATTGAAGAATTTGAATTGTGGAAGAGAAATATAGAAAAGTCTACAAAAACAAGATTTCGCCATTTATGGTCTAATAATTCTCCTGATAAAAAAACTGTGAACTTTATCTGCCATTGTTCAGGTGACTTCATGTCTAAAAGTAAAGGACTACGTCATTCGAAAGTACAAGGTAGTAATAAAATTAACTGTTATTGCCCAGCTTCAATACGTGCAAACTTTAATGATGAAGGAACATGCTGCATAAAATACATTTCAACTCATCTTGGATACCAAAATGATCTTGGTCTCTTGACTTTGACCAAAATTGAACGAGAACAAATAGCATCCAAGATTGCTGCTAAAATACCATTCGACAGCATTTTAGATGAGATCAGAAATTCTGTGACTGACGTAGATCTTGACACCTGACTTCCAAAAATAATCTGCATAACATTGAGAACTCTTTCAATTTGCATTCAGAGGCTATTAAGCATGAAAATGACAGTATTAGCATTGAAGCTTGGGTGCAGAAAATGAAAACAGAAAATGACTGCATCTTATTTTACAAAGCTCAGGGAACTGAGGATAATACATATGAAACATTAAAAAAAGAAGACTTTGTGTTAATGATTATGAATGGATGCTCAAAAAAACATATATCAGAAATTTTCTTCTGATTGTATATGGGTTGATGGAACACATGGTTTATACAGCTATGGGTTTGAATTGTTTATATCAGAGTAATTAGTTAATACTAAAGAGAACATTATCTTTATGTCATCCACATAATCAGTGAATAACATATTACAATACATTTTTAAGTTCCATCACAATTAACTTTTCATATAAAATTATTGCTGTTTCAATCTAATTAAATCTGCAATCAAACCCATTATTTTTTACTGCATATAAATTATTTTAATTTTTGGCAAATTATCTATCATATCGAAAAAATATGTATGACTATTTTTCTGTTATCTCTTCAAAAAAGTTGTATTAACAGAAAGGTGGTCACATAGTTTTTCTAGGAGCATTCTCTTAATGAAACAAAATACACATTCTATCAAAAATTTAGGTTTTCCAAACCTCAAAATTTTTATTTTCCTCCATAACTAATTTGTAGTTTTCTTTTAAGGCTATATTACCTTACTTAGATAGCTAATATTTTTTGTTTTAAGTAACCACATCATAATTTAATCCTTTGCATATAAAATTTTCTCTTAAATACAGTTCACTTTAAAATTTGTTGACTGTTTTATCAACTGTTTACATCTGAATGTTAGCATTACTAATTAATTTCTTCTATGATTTTTATCTTTATATAAATAATAGAGAGTATGTTCATGAGAGAATGTTATTTTCTTTGAGGCAAAGCCTAAAAAAATTATCTATTGAAGTACTTCAAAATAATTCATATAAATCACATCTCATTACTATTTCAAAGTACTTCCACACACACATACATAATAGAAATAAAAATTCTCATCTTGAAAAAAAATTTGAAAGCATCTTTTATTAATTAATTAAAAGCTCAGTAAAATTCTACATGATGTGAATTTATTTACTTATGTATTCTGTTACACTGATTAATATTTCAGCTATAAATAAACACATCCACTGTCGCGTCGCTTTTCCTAAAACATTAACGAATTCGCAGATTTATGACCATTCTAAGTAACTGCGTATGCGTTGAATGATTTGTTTGTATAAGAATCGCTCAACGCTAACTTTGTCTCTAGACGCTTGTCAACAATTTTAATTTAAAATTAATCCCCCAACTAAAGCAATAAATTGCCAAATAGTTTGACAGCTTTTCATGGCTGCTCAGAGTAGTTTAAAGGTCTGTTATTAAATAACGCTATTTTTAAAATAACTGGTTATTTGGAAACATATAACTGTTACAAAAATAACAGTTACGTTAAATAACGACCATCTCTGTGAAACGTTATCATTAAGCCACCAGGCTTAGTTAACGAAATTAATACAAAATTTTGTCCTTCGAAGATTCAAAAGAATTATATGAAATGACAAAAATATATGAATTAAAAGAAAGAACTTATTTCATTATTTAAACTACAAAAAAGGTATATCTCATTCAAAGGCAAAAATTATATTATATCTTATAAAGCATATTAACCCGCTATTTTGAGACGAGTGGTTTTTCGAATTGCTTTGAAAATGTGGACGGAAAGTTTGCAATAAATTTATATCAGGGAAATGGAGAGGGGAGAAAACTAGATGTTTCTAAGAATGATAGGAACAATTTTATAAAAAATGTAGATGATTCTCGATTGTCACAAAGTCGACAAATACTCTATAATTTAAAGCGACAATTTTATTAATTACTTACTTTTCAATTTTACAATTTTGCTTTCACATGTTAATATATCAGCCACACAGAAAATTTTTTTAAATTTCTTTGATATAAGAAAAAATATTTTTCAATTACATAAAAAGTATTTTGTCTGCAAACAGCAGCAATATTGAATTTAAATATTTTACTCCCCGTTTATTAATTATTACAGAAATTTCAATAATTTTTATTGAAAAATTATTCTCTTTGACAGTATTAATAAACAAATATGTTGGAATTTCATTTCTAGTATTCAATCATCAAATGAATATTTGTGGATCACTAATGTGATCATTACCATAAAAGAACCCTTTTTATCTCACAAATAAATGCATATTCACTTTTATATAAATATATGTATTTATCTAAATTTCGAAACCGTTTTTTACAAAATACTTAGAAATTTTATTGATATGATTAATATATAATTGAGAATTTCAAATTCTGATATTCTGTGCCTAAAATAAATTTGTCACTCGATCGAACGAGCCTACTCATACTCTCTCTGTTATATCAATTTAATAATATTTTCTGAATAGAGCTTATACAGATTTCTTTATGAATTCAGTCTATCCACAATTATTTTGAAAGTAAAAAGCGTGATTTTTAATCGCAGATCCATTCAATATTGCTTTATACAATACGTTTAATGTACAAGAGAATTTAGCGTTATAGTGTATATTGTTTATTTTTCCATTTGTTCGATTCTTTCTTATAATATTAATATTGAAATAAACTAGGAAAGAAAATCTAACAAGGTAACTTCTCCAAAAAGGAAAAGATAAATCAACATTTAAATTGAAATTTTTGCATTACATTGTAATCATATTTTACACAAATATATAATTTATTCAAATTATTTTTTAAAAATATTTCTGTGTCAAAAGATATTTGAATAAAGCATAACTTTGAATAATAAATTCTCTATGTGCTTAATGATAGTTAACACTATAATCTTAATAAAGCTTACATTATATTTATTCGGACGTGTAAGTATTGTTAAAACATTTTTCTTGAAAATCACAAAATTATGCAACAAATATGCTATAATATATTTAAAATTTTAAAATATTAAAAGCATACCAATATATCATAATGTAACTAAACTCTTTTCAGTTTGATTTTAGTTTGCATAAATCTTACTACAGTAAAAACAAATATATTTCTTTGATCCAAACACGTGGTAGCATAAAATAGTAAACAAAGCTATCGCAGCAAATTTTTTCCTTAGAAGATTCTAACTTAATTTTAAATGAAAAGATGAAAATAAATCAATAAAAAGCAAAGTACTTACTCCATAATATCAACCGCAAACAAAGAGATATCCTCTGTTTAAATACAAAACTTAAATTATATTTTATAATTTATGTTATTCACACTATTTTGTGAAGAGTAGTTCTACGAACCGCTTAGAAATACCTAGTGTTTACTAAAAACCAGTGCGGTCGTAGCCACATGCAGCAACTCTGTCACACAACCGCGAAATGATTTTTGA
>JAJQOW010000606.1:32500-96148 GCA_037975125.1 Latrodectus hesperus | reverse complement strand
AAGCCCCTATTACATTAGAGTTGCTCAGATTTCAGTTTGAGCAACTCCCGTAGACTTAACATTACGTGACGTCACAGCTAAAAATTTGAGCAACTCGTTCTACCCGGCCAATAATATTACAGATTTTTTTCACAGCTGCGCAGTTGAAATTTGTAAATCATTTTGTTTTCGCCAAGTTTCATGCCAAATGAAAGTTATTGGCGTTATAAGTTGCCGAGAATGAGCAACTTTTTTGTGCATGCAGCAGCAACTCGAGCAATTCATATCGCCAATGATTTTAAACACGGATCATGTTTTGTCTTTTTTTCGCCAAGTGGAAGTAATAACATGGAAACAAGTGATTGGTTTTAATTATAGTATTCATTTCAATCTGGCAGAATTGCCGGTATTATAAAAACAAACAAAAAGGAAATGCTCATTCAGTTAGAAATAATCAACTTAATAAACTCATTTGATGAAGATTAAAAAATTTTTTGTCTTTATTGTATACTTTTTCAATATTATAGATGAAACACAATAAATTTAATAGATAGTTAAAAACTCAGATAATTAAAATTGTTTTTAATTTTATCAGCAAAGTAGATGAGAAGTGTTCCAAATTCAATATTTATTAAATTTACTGAATTTTCAAACATTAATTTCATCTAAAGTTTTGTTAGTTATTCAATACATGAGACTATTTTGTCATTTTACAATGTTTACAGTTTGTGTTGAACTTACATTTGCATATTTAAAGTGAAACTTCAGTCGAAATAAGTATGCCATATAAAAATATTTAGTATTAATTTTACTTTTATTTTTTCATTACATTAATTTCCTGTTTTTCTTTTTAGCAAATTAATGCCTTATAATTAAATGTTGAAAGCAGAAGCATTTTGGTTTATTATTTACAAATACATATTTATAAGATTTCATTTCTATTCTTCATATAATTAAATTCTTTTATACATTTTTCCCTGGAACACACTTACATAATGTTCATTTACTCATCCAAAATATATTGCAATCTTACAACTAACTCCATTTACTTTTGACAGTATGTAAATTAGACTTAAAAATAAATTCCTATAATGATGAAAATACTGGAGTGTACAAATAAAATAGTGAAATGATTTTAATGTAAGCAAAAATTTCTATTTAAATAAACATTAAAATATTATTCCTGTATATATTGTGTATTAAATTGATATAAATCAATGTAAAATTTTAATAATTTCAAGCCTTTTTCAATTGTTTTTATGATGAAGCATTTTTAACATATTATAGATTATAGTAAAACTAGTTAAAAATCAAATTTAAAAAGGTCTGTGTTACAATTTTATGTGTTAAAAAGTTACAATTTTAATAATGAAATTAAATACAATATTTGATTAAAATAGAAATCTTGTATTTGTTCCTATTTGCGATGTAAATACAAATAATGTGAAAGTAAGTATAAGAAAAATAGATGATTGCTATATTTGCAAAATAATTTAATTCACATCATGGTCAATGTAGAGAGTATTTTGACTTCCAATGTAAAGCAATTAACTAATCATTGAAATGAACAATAAAGACTAATTGCAGTCATTACTGAACAATTAGAGATGAGTGTCATGTAGATGAGCTTTCTCCATACACGTCTACTATTGAGTGCTTGAGAGTTTTACAATGAGCAATAACAAGTGCAATAAATGACTATGACCAATAAATGACAACTTATGTGAACTCTTTCTAAAAGAAAATTTACTGTAGATATTCAAATGCCTCACCATGACCTTCAATTTCAAGATTATCAGCTATGAGGCTAAATAGCACTTCATTCTTTAAGTTTCATACAAATTTCATAACATTTTTTTCAATTTGAAAATGTAATATGAAACAAACTATTCATATAATGTCATCACAAAATGCTATCAATTATTTCTTTTCTTCATTTTTTTCCCACAAAACTTAAATTTATATATATTCATTCAAAATATACTTGTCATTTTATTGCAGATTATAGTTTAAGAAACTGCATGTAAATAAAGATAGTGTAAAGAATCTCTGCTTTTATGTGGTGTTTGTTCAAATGTAAAAATAATTAGTTTAAAAATGCATCTTATTTTAATATGCCACAATATTTACTTTAATAAAAAAGAGAAATAATTGATATTTTCATTTTAAAAATAAATTATAAATTAAAACTCATAACCAATATATATATTTTTTAAAAAATATAATTTTTGTGCATTTCCTCAACTTTTAAAATAGCAATTAGAGTTTCTTTTTTTAATATATCAATAGTTAATCATTAATTTTTTATTAACATTGTTGTTAAGAAATTATTTTTGTATAGAAAAATCTTACAATACAATGTATACAATTTTGTGTGGTGTTTGTAGAATTTTATGTTTAAATTGAAGCTTCAATCTGAAATTATTTTTTCTTTCAAATTCTTAGTCTTTTTATTTAAGAATAAATTATACACACAAAAATGCATTACTTATGTACTAGCATTGATCTTCACGTCGGCAAAGATTATCTTTCCCCATCTTAAAAGTAAAGGTTCACACGAAGCAAGATGGCGTATAGTAAATAAAATTTGGCTACAAATTAAATTCCCAAATAAGAATTCATTATGAAATGTGGAAACCTTCTGAGTAAAATATGGCAACCTTAAAAATGTTAGCCAAAAAAGGGATCTATTATTAAATCTAGTAAAGCTATTATTTTCTTACAGCAAACCTGAAAGCAATCTCAAGCATTGATTGGACGAAAAGAACGAGTTGCTCAAATTTTAAGCTGTGACGTCACGTAATGTTAAGTCTACGGGAGTTGCTCAAACTGAAATCTGGGCAACTCTAATGTAATAGGGGCTTTATGGTACAAACTCAGACCAATATTTATAAGACGTACATCTTGCCGAAAATAACGGCACGCCAAAATTTAAATTGCCGCTAGGCGGCGTGACTGATGCACGATACCACTATCGAGTGAGAAATGCATTGATGTCTATGGGAATAAAAATCTTTAAAAATTAATTAAATAAAACTGAAAATAATGTGAAATAGTTGAATTTACATGATAAATATATTGAATATTAATCTGTCATTGATTAGAGTAAAACAAATGATAATGGAAATACAAAATCTGACATTTTATTGTTAGGTGTTATGCAGAATAGAACCAGTTTTACTTTCGTTTTTGTGGATAGAGTAACATTTATTTCAAAAAATTCATTGTATCTATTTATATTATCAATATTTGAATAGTTATATTTAATTATTGATGTTTTTCCTTCATTATTTATATTTATTTTCTCTGATTTTAACCATTTAATAGATAGTTTATAAAGCTGCAAGAGAATTTGATAGATACATTATTTTAATGCATTTTACCATTAATTGTAATTTTATAAATTGAATTTCAAATAATTTTAGAATAATTAATTAAAATTCAATATATTTTAATAGGAAATCAAATTCTATTCAATTATTTTTAAATATAAATATAGTTATTATATTAAAATTAATATCTTATTTGAATCAAATTTAAGTTTTACATTTCAATTTAATTATTCTAGTGATTTTTATAGAAAATAATTTTAATATTAATTTTTTTGTTATTCTAATTTTATAAATTCTTTTATTCCTCGTTAAAGCTTTTAATATATTTTGCTATGATGTTGCACATTTTACTGTAATTCATTTTTTTACACAATTAAAAATTAAATATTTCTCAAATTCATTATAACCAATAACTATGTTATGTAATTAAATAATTATTTAAATGTAACATTTTTTAAAATTATAGGTAGGAACTACTTAAATTTAGTTACAAATCATCAACTACAATAGGCTTTCTTATTTTTCATTGTTTTTCCTGAATAATATAATAAAAATCAATAAATTTACATTTCTTTAAAAAGAAAGCAATAACAAAAAGTGCAAATTAAACTAAATCTTTTTGTTTCATTTAATATGAATTACAAACCAAATATCCTACTTCATAGAGTCACTTTTTTAAAAATAATAGTAACTCATGAAAAATAGAGTATTTAGTTAAATGGGATAAAGGTTCAATGCATCCAACAATGTCAGTCAAGTATGAATATTTGTGTCATGAAAATTTCACTAACTTTGTATGGTGTATTTAACTTCTGCTTGACAATGAGGTGGGTTTTGCTAAAAGAAAATAATAACTTTATTAAATATCAAAAAAATACATAAAACTGAGAAATAGCATAAAAAAGAAATAATTTGAAAATTTAGTGAATTTAATTTAAAGTAAAATTAGCAAGATCAAATTCAATGCAAATACAAAAAGAATACAGGTATATGTTAAGTTTGTTACTCAAGATCAAATTAAAAATGTTATAAATATGGTAGGAATAAAAATTATAATAAACATTTCCCTAAATAAATCATGCAAATATTTGAAATTGTTTTAAATTTTTAGCACTTACAAACACAAAAATATAAAAACTTAAAATTACAATAGTTATCAAATTATAAAATAAAATATTCAATATTTTTTTATGCATATGTTTCATCTAACATCCCTGTAAAGTTGTAAAAATTTATTTATTATTATGAATACATGGAAAATAATTACATATTTATTAATAAACATATTTAATTATTTCCAAATACAAATATTATAAATGTTAATTTTACAAGCTGTATAAGTGAAAAACTTGTCTAAATGAAAAGAGCAATTTGCAATTTATAGAAAGCAAAATGTTTTAGTAATTTATTATTTATAACTTTTAATGAAATGGTAATAAATTGTTTAGTACTTGAAAATTACAATGAAGTGAAAAAAAAACTGCATTCATATTCAGAAGATTTTAAAAAATACTAAGGAAAATTTTTTTGATAAATTAAAAAATAATACAAAACATTAAAAAATGTCTTTAAACATTTCAAAAAATTTATACAACACAAATAACTTACAGTTCCATCTGATAACTTTTGTGTATAATAGCTATTTAAGTCTTTTTATTTAAAGTGCAAGGAACACACTACATCTGAAGAAGTCAATTGCTTATTAGCCCGAGGAATTGCCCTTCTTCATTTTTCAAGCAAGTTTGGATCCTAAATCAATAATACATTATAATATGCAGAATAAATTAACAACAAAGTTATAATTATATGTTTACTTATGAGTATATCAGCTTTATTAATACCAAGTTATAATTATATTTTCCTGTTTTATTTAAATCAGTGAATCAGTCACTTAAGTGATTTACTTGATTTTAGCTTTTGTATTGATACTAAATTATATTTACATACAATTATATTCAATAAATACAATTTAATTCAATAAATAAAGAAGGCAATTTAAAATAAACAAGGCAATAGAGAAATATGGGGGGTAAAGTTAGATTAATATATAAATATTTGATGCATTACTTACAAGGATTTTTAAATTTTTTCACAATACACAATATCTAGAAATAAAAAAGAAAAACACAATCAACAACCTGAAATGGTTGCATTTTAATTAACCAGCAATTATTTGATTACAAAAAAGAACAAAACTAGATAATTTATTATATTTTGATAACAAAATTCAATCGCCGATTGCATCCCAGATCGCAAAAAATAATACAAATGCATACATTTTATTCATTTTACAACATAAACTAACTTATCAAGATAAAAATTATTCATTGAAAATAAAAGTAGATGAAATATATTTTAAGGCTTGGTAGTTTTTCCCCATTTCTCTTTCTTTGATTAATATTCGATTTGTAGCCGCTTTTATAGCCAGGACAAAAGCATGATTTTGGCATTTTATTATAATAAAAGTATTTAGAAAATATAAAAACAATAAGTATCAAGAGTAAAATGCTACACAACACAATGTTAGTAAATTCAATCACTTGAGAACTTGAAATGCTTTTTACGCCGCCTGGTGTCAAAAATGTTCAGGAAAGTCTTCCAAGATGGCGTGTCATTTTTTGGAAGCAGCCAATAGGGGAGTTGTTGGTCTATTATATTGGTCGTTGGGTACAAATCAATTATTCTGCAGATAAACTGGGTAATCTAATATTTTTCTATTTTTAGCGTTAACATAAGTATTAATGTTTTAAATTGTACAATTTTCATTTGTAATCTACTTTCCACGAACCAAGTTATTATAAATGAAATTAAACTTAAGTACTAATTAATAATTATTCTGATTAAAGTAATATTATTATTGAATTATATATGAATGATACTTAGTCTATATGACTGGAAAATACTGATACTAAAACTGCAATATGAAAAAAATATCTCAGTAAGTAATAATAAAAAAATATAATAATAATTAAATATATTTATAAGTTATTACTTATACTATATGATGCAGAACAGAAGACAAAATTCCAATCTCTTATATGTTTAATCTTACATAAAAAAAAAATACGGAAAGAAATAATTATATTAATATTTGTGAAATATAGAGCATCAATATCTAAAATATAGAGTACCAGTAACCGATATACATTTGCTACGACGCAGTGCAAAACGGAAGATTGTTTCAAATATTATAATATAAATTATTAGAGTTACCATGACAAAATATCCACCCATATTTTGCTTTTTTGGAAGAAAAATAAAAGCGCACTTGCAATTAGTAGCACATATACTTTAAAGTTAGGGGCATAAATAAAATAATGATTTTTTCTTTTCATTATAATATTATTTATTAATTATTATTAATATATTTTTACGTATTCAACAAGATCGTGTAAACACAAGCCATTAATTGCAGTTCTTAAAACCAGAAACTTTAGATTTTATTTTTTATTTTGGAGACATTGAAAGTAATGAGAAGCAATTTTGCATAGTGTAATTCTACGTATATTTTATCTTTTTTACTATTTAGTTGGTTGAGTGATGACTTTGGACTTTTTGCAGCAACGATGGATTTTGTCTTCAGCTGACCCACACAATTTCCTTACTCAAAATTTGTCAAGAGATAACAAAAACAAAATTGAAAATTTTATAACAGAGATTTATAATCATTTATAATAATTCATAAACATTATTTAAAAGCGTATAAATTTGTCAGAGGTAACCTCTCTTTTATTCCAAAAACAGTTTGTTTAGAATCGATATTTCTGGCAACGAAATCAGATGATTCTTGTCTTGTTATCTTGAAACGCAGAAATCGTGTAAATTGGAATACTTAAATTAATTCTGAAATTCGGAGAAAATTGACATTCGAGCTATAAGCCTTGAAACAAAGGGTATCTTGTTCATGTGAACTTAAAAATGCATCTTGAGCAAACATTCGCTCTTCGGAATTTCTCCAATTATAATATTTAATTGAAAAAATTTTGATTTACATAAAAATTAGAATTTCTTTTGTAGAGATATCTGCTGACAGCCAGGGCAAGAAAATATTTTATAAATATTTACTGATTCTGCTGTTTCGTTATACACAATACATTTATGGGCTGCAATTCATATGATTTTTAAACCAGTATAAAACTGAAAAACTTGGAGTAGTTTGTTCTTCAATTGCAAAATTATGTGATCCAATTGTATATCTCATGAATTTAACAAGAACAGGCTCACTGTGCAAGAAAAAATGAAATTTGGAACATTGAATTATCAGTAGTCTGACAAGAAGAGAGGGCTTTTGTTCAAAAGATAGAATGAATATTATTATTTCTAAATATAATGGATTACAGTAAAGACCAAACAACAATTCAAGTACTACTGGAAGATTCTGAATCAATAATAATCAAACTTAAAAACAAAACTTAACCAAACGTTGGATTGATTGTGGAGAAATTCTTTAATAAAAAATTCAATTTAGGAAGAAGGTAATGAGATCTGTCTTGAAAAACAAAATCTTCAATCTAGACTGAAAATTCAGGTGGAGCTGGGGTTTTGGGAAATACCATCATCTAAACTTCTAATCTCTGATTATATTAAATAAGAATGCTATACGTGCATAATTAGACCTTTGGAATCTCAGATCTTTTTCAATATTAGTTTACCGTATATTTAGAAAGATCAGATGTAATTCTAAAGGTAGAAATTTTATGTACAGGTTGTGATCTTTTTTAAAGTGATAGTGTTTGAAGCGCCCTGTAGCGTGATCTAATATCCGAAATGACACTAAACTTGGTATTTAGACTAATCAATAATCAAAACATAAGAAAAAGAATTCCGTGAAAATATATACATATATATAGTTCCAAAAATCACCGTTAGAGCATTTTGTGGCTCTGCTGTAGTTTACAATAAAGAAAGTTAGCATAAAACAGGGGTATAAAAGAAAAATGCAAATTTTGGGCGATAATAAACATTAATAGGGGCTATAAAAGCGAGTAGTAGACAGCTCCGACGAATAATCTCAGCTGAAGTAAACGAGCTCCAGTGGCCATGCCTCTCTAGTTACTAGAACGTGCGTTATTATATGAATCAGTGTAATACATCCGTAGATCTTCGAGAATTTCATTCCAGAAAGAAATTACGAAAGGGGTCTTTATCGCATAATGGTTTTAAGAAAATGATTAAGAAGTTCCAGGAAACGGAGTCACTGACCATTCGCGAAGACTAGTATCAGTATCAGACGTAAACCAGTATCAGAAGATGTAATAACTGATGTGGCAACTGCATTTGTCGAAGGATCACAGAAACAATTGCTGGTACTAGCAGCGCCCGGGGTGTAGCTCGACAATTGGACGAGTTATTGTACGGTATGGAGAGTTTTGAGGTGCGCGCTAATGGATTTTACCCCTGCAAAATCAGCAACTTTCATAAACTGATACCAAGTGATTATGATAAGCGAGTAACATTTGCTATATCGTTTCTTGCCAGGTTAGAAATTGATGATGCTTTTCCATGCCACATTCTGTGTGAAGATGCGTGCTATTTTTTTTTTTTCTCAATGGGCCCGTAAACATACAAAATAGCCGATTTGGGCTTTTGAGCAACCCACACCGTGCACGAAATCCCATTGATAGTCCCCAAAAGTCACTGTTTGGTGTGGTTTCACAGCCGAATTCGTAATTAGGCTATTCCTTTTTGAGACCATCACTCCGACAGGAACCAAAATATGCACCATAAATGCAGAAAGGTACCACGAAATGCTTCCAACTTTTGTTATTCCACAACTTCAGCAAAGAAACCGTCTCCAACAGGCAATATTTATGCAGGATGATGCTCCGCCACACATTAGTAATAAGGTAAAGCAGCTGTTACGCCAAAACTTCCCTGATGATAGAATCATAAGTCGCAGTTTTCCAGTTGTATGGCCGCCCCGTTCCCTTGACCTCACGACATGCGATTTTTGGTTCTGGGGTTATTTGAAATCTCAAGTGTATGTTGGTGGAGTATCAAATTTGTCTATTCTAAAGGACAACATAACAAAGACAGTGCGGAATATTCCTCGTGATATGTTACGTACGGCTGTGGGGAACGTTGTGCGCAGAACGCATGGTGTTATTTCTGAAAACGGTGCTCACATTGAATGTGGTCCTCACTGGGGAAGTTAATGAAGTAAATAAACACATTAATAATTTAACTGTGTGATTGAATGTATTAGAATTTTTCTTTTCTCACATTTTATACATTGTAAAGCTTCACAAAATGCCCTAGCGGTGAATTTTGGAGTTAATTTTTTTTCACGGAATCCTTTTTTCCATGTCTTGATTAGTCTAAATACCAAGTTTGGTGACCTTTCGGCTATATATTAGATCGCGCTATAGGGAGCTCCAAGCACTGTCACTTTAAAAAAGATCACCCTGTATTTCCATTAGTTAGAGGACATACATATTACGAGAAGAAAAAACAAAACTAAAATATGAAAAAAGCTGCTCATTAAAATAAATAAACTAGTTGAAAAATGTGATGAGATATACTTCATATTTTTTATAGGAAAACATTTTTTGCACTATGATACGCTTAAAGATTATTATTATTATTATTTTTTTTAGGTTTTAAACAAGAACTTTAAATTTTCTAACATGTACTACGGTAATTCCAAGAAAAGTGACTTTATCTTTTCACCCAACAGAGGCGTAGTGAGTATAAGTGGCTCTCCTTTGAAAAAAAAATAGTAATACAATATAAATATAAGAATAAAATGTGCATTAAGTAATGTACTATAATATATATATACGAGGTACTATAATGTACTATAATATATAATACCTCGTATATATATATACGAGGGTTACACTGAAATTTTTGAGATACGTGCAGACGAGAATTTACAAAATAAAAATAACGGTTTAATTTTAAAGTACAAAGTATTTTAACAAAGAAGACGATTTTTTACTGACTTACTTCAACTTGTTTAGCGTGAAATAAATTTTAACCAGAAGAGAAAATGGAGTTGCCGTGAGAACATTTTCGCGCTATGATTTTCTACGATTTCAAAGCAGGATTAAATCAAAAAGAATGCGTTCAACGGTTGCAATTAGCATTTGGTGATGAATCTCCAGCTCGTGCTACTGTATTCAGATGGCTTAGAGAATTTAGAAGAGGTCGCAATTTTCTTAAGGATGAAGAACACATAGGAAGGCCGCCGTCGGCAGTAATCCTGGATAATGTGTCTGCCATATGAAAAATGTTAATGGATGATAATCGCTGTACCTATCAAATGATACAGAAGGAACTTAACATTAGATCCGCAGCCATACACAAAATCATTCATGAAGAATTACATATGAAAAAAGTAGTTTGCCGTTGGGTTCCCCATAATCTAACTAAGCATCAAAAAGAGGAGCGTGTCAGAATCAGTAAAGAAACTCTTAATATGCTGAATGATGGTGGCCACTGCATCATTTCTAAAATTGTAACAGGTGATGAAACGTACATAAAACGTTTTTTGGCGTTCCAACACGTCAAGAAAGCAAAGTATGGGTCTTTGAAGATGATCCCACGCCAACAATGGTGAAAAAGCAACGCGCACTGAAAAAAGTGATGTATGCCGTTTTCTTCAAAAGTACGGGATTTTTCAAAGCCACGAAGTTGGAAGGACAGAAGACAGTAACAGCAAACTGGTATACCACTGAATGTCTTCCAGAAATTCTACAAGAACTGAATGTTAGGGGACTAATGCTTCACCATGACATGCATCTTCACATATAGCCGGATTAACAGTTGAGTTTCTTAAACAAAAATAAATTAAAGTGATCGAACATCCGCCGTATTCACCTGATCTAGCTATGTGCGACTTTTGGTTATTCTGTAATCTAAAAAAGAACTTACGTGGACGTCGTTTTCATTCAGAAGAAGAGATTGATGTGGCTATAAATGCATTTTTTTCATCTATTCGAAGAAATGAATAGCTTGAGGCATATAAATGCCTCAAGCCATAGAAGACAAATTTTCCACAGATTAATTAATCTGTGGAAAATTCGTCTACAAAAGTGCATTGATGCTGGAGGAGACTACTTTGAACACACCTAAAATTTTGTAAGTATAACTTTAAAAACCTAGTTGTATCTCAAAAATTTCAGAGTGACCCTCGTATATGAATATATATATTATAAAATGTGCATTAACTAATGTACTATAATATATATATATATATATATATATATATATATACAATGCATTATAATAAATAGAGAATACGTATAATAAGAATACAATGCAAATAATAACAGAATGTTGTATCTACTATAAAATAATCGAAAATATACTAATTTAAAGTTTCAGGCTCTAAGCTTTAAGTTTCAAACAAAATTCGATTATAATTATATAAATAATAAAATACTTAAATTGGATTCGGAAAAGTTTAAAGGAATAATCGGACTTACATGACTTAGAATTAACTATAAAAATATTTTATTTTATATACTAATACAATTTAAAAAACAATATTTTTTAAACATGAAATATAATTCAATATATATATTATAGATACATAAATATATGTAATTATTTGCACAATCATAATATAACACACTATATATATTTCTTGCTGTTGATTAAGTGAATTGAACAATTACTTGGACAAAAAGTTGATCATTTCAAATTATTTTTTCTATGCTTATAAATGTTAAATCATTTAGACGGTTTTGACTATGGGGGATCGTAAATACATCAAAGTTAATTTTAATTTGCTGAACGAATATTCTCATCTTGCAGTTGCTGTAAAAATAGTTAAGTGTACTTGAATGACGATTCTCATTCTTGGGAAAACTTTTTCACCGTTTGAGATTAGGAAGGTGGAATTTTAGGTTTAATTTCTTTTCTACTGCAGAGTAACATCTTTCAGTCGCAAATTTCTGTATAGAGTTTTGTTCCATTGGATTCTGCATCATAAAATTCACCCAAACTTTTACCATTGTTAAGCCTGGTGGCTTAGTGGTAGCGCTTCGACCCTTGGGGTGGACAAAGTCGACTTAGCTTGTCATCTTATCAGTGGATAAACTCATACTTGGGAATAAAACACCGTGGGTTTCGCTTTGGGCTGACCACCTAACAAGAACATACGTTTCGCACCTCAGGACCCTCGGTTAGGAAAACAGATATGGGCAAAGTTAGGCCTTGATATTTCAATTTTGAATTCGGGATATTTATTTATCAATTAATTTTTAACTTTTAAGTAATTTTTAACTTTTAAGCTTGATTCCCAATGCCGCTAAGGACCCACCGAGTATATGTGATATACGTGTACTCGGTGGAATCTGTGGAATCAAAAATCCTGTGATCGGTCATTGCGCAGTTACCATGGGTGCAAGGTTCTGGAGAAAATTCCCACCCCCCATTCAGATCAATGACAAAATAGAGGAAGTGGATCCTTTGGTGGTGCCATCTATCGGAGGATTTGAAGAGCAAAAGACGTATTTTCACCTTTGTGGTGCTCTGATTAAACGAAAGACGCTCGCTTCCTATTGACTTAAATTGGCATAGCTGAGGCATAGCGAACTTGGTTTATCCAAGTATCATAAGTAACAACAACACAACTTAAAAGAACAAATAATCATTTTTACACAATGTCTCCACTATTTAATGTGAATTAGAAAAAGAATCATCCATAATTTTTGGAAAGCATATTTTAACGATACGACTCTATTAAAAGATTATCACCCATCTAATTAAATCTGTCTTTTCAATACATATTTTTCTGGGGTATATGAAAAGGGTGATGAAATTTCAGAAGGTTTTCTTGAGTAACTAATGTCTCAGGAGCTAAAAAGTTCTCATGATTTAAGTAATATAATTGTTATAAATAACTTCTTTGTATTAGTTCCAACATGCTTTTTTAGGATGAAATTAATCTTTTGATGTTAAGAGAGAGAACTTTTAATAAAAAAACATAATAGAGGAGATAAAAACGAAACATCGTAAATAAAGAGTTTTAACTAAACTTAATGATATTACATCTGAAATGCAAACCTTAAATGCTAAATAATGACTCGAACCAGCCCAAAATTGAATCGTTATTGGACCTTCCGATACAATTACAGTTACGGAAACTAAAATGCTTGGAAAAAATAAATTACCTAGGCGTAGAAACTCAGGCATTCCGCTCCTGCATATAAGCTACTTTCCTCCTCCCCAGTGCTTATATATGTTTAATTTTTAGAAGCATAATTAGCTTTTATTTTCTTGGTAATTTTAAACTTTCGATGCACCCATCATCAATGAATCAATAATCTCAACCTCTTCTTCTTTCTTAAAGCTTCATTTTATAACTATGTATATGCTCTGTGACAATAATTTCTTTATTGAAAGTTTATTTGATTTTTTCCCATCTAACAGATTTCATGAAAACATTATATCTGTTGGATGTAAAACTGCCAGATTTAATAATATTATTTTATTAAATCTGGTAATTTTACATCCAATAATTACAATAATAATGAATACTTTCAACATATAATTTAATAATTTGGTATGCTGAAAGGATTTTTTGGTTAAAAAAAGAATTCATCTTATCATGTGATTTGTTACTTATAATTCATTTCATAGTTAAATTCCTTTTGATTGATGTACTTTTTCTGTCCATTTTTGTATTTGTTTACTTATATATATATATATATATATATATATATATATATATATATACCTTATTTAACATCTTATTTCCACTTAGTAGATTTCACAATATAGTATCATTAGAATAAAAAAAGAGAGATATATCTGGTTGCATACCTTAGAAATTTTAAAAATCAAATTATACGTGATAGATATAAAAATATATCTGCAAACAAAAATGTTGCATAAATTTTGTTTGCGAATCTCATTATATCAATAATTGGCAAACTTATACATGACTTTGTCATTCAATTATTTTTGGATGCATAGTTGCAGTTACAGCTAAGATTATATATATATATATATATATATATATATATATATATATATATATATATATATATATATATATATATATATATATATATATATATATATATATATATATATGTAATTAATGTTGTATACCTTATCTTTCCTTAAGTAAATTTTTAAGTGTTGAAATCTTATTTGATACTAAAAACCAGCGTTTCAAAGCGCTTGAAAAATAGGGAAAATTCCGTATTTTTATCGCTTATTTTATCATCAGACACGCAATTGCAATTAAATAAAGTAAATAGACATCGATACATATATATTTCACATCTAAAAAGCACCATTGTACAAAACGAAAATTTAATTTGACTGTCAAAATGACTTGTCAACATTTCATAGAAAAATAACATTTCTTTAATGAGATTTATGGCTAAGGTGCCTTATGATTTCTTTCAATAAAATTCGGAAAAAAAACTTGATGAAGAATATGAATCTTATCGGAATTTGAGAAATAAATCATTCATCTTCAAAGATTTTAAAGATTTAATTGGTTTTAAGTTACTGTGTTTTGTGTTCATATATATAAGAACTTCAAACTGAAATACTAATGTTTGTTTCGTTACAAAATGATGGAAAGGAAAATTTGGTTGCAGTTTATTTTTGGGTTACAAGTGGCATCATTCTTAGGTAAGCATATATTTATATGATTCTGTAATAATATAATTACATATGCTGTGATATATAACAGAAATTTCACATTTAGGAGTTTTAAATTAAAATTGACAGTGAGCTGCTTCCATCTCAATACAGTGCTTAAACGTATTTTAAAAAATGTATTCTATTCTAGTTTGTAAAATGGGTAGGAAATGCGTAAAAGCCGAAGGAAATGTCGTCAATAATATTATGATTTTAAAGATATTGAAATTATATTTCTAGGTACAATGAGCTGTAGAAGAGGTGAGCAGATATTTCTAGTTCAGGAGGTTATTTTTAAATTTTTTGTCACGTGCTCACCTTTATTGATATTTGGGGGTTGAGCAAATATATTTTAATGTATGAGAATCATAACAAACAGAATTGGCAATCAACCCAAAATGTCTTAGAAAATCACTGGTTGATCGCGATCCTCCTAATGCTAAACCCTGATAGCAGGAAGATGTTCGTAACGACCAACGACATGGACTATTTTAGATTCTAATTTATATAAATAAGGATTTGCACAATCTCTTTCACTAGGATGATGGAGAATTGAATTTTAAAAATTCACACGATGTATACACTTAGTAATAGCATTTGATTACTAATCTAAAATATTCTTTCTTTCTGTTCAATTCACATTTCTTTGTTGCAGCGGTTTCTTTATATTTTAAGTACATATAATATGGACTTATTTTATTGAGTAAACATAAATGCATTCGTGAACCCATTTTTAATCTATAATTTATTTTTAAATTGTTTCCATACCATGCATTTTTTTTAAACTGATATAAAAATACTATGAGATTTGAGCCGAAATTAAGCATTTGCAAATGGCATCGCCTTATCTATCACAATTCGCAATTTTAATAGTGCTAAGTTTTCGGTGTTGTGGTTTTTCTTTCGGAAAATATGGTATATATATATATATATATATATATATATATATATATATATGCATAATTATAAAGGAAACAATTCAGGAGAAATATATTTGATTAAATGTGCTTATATAAGCCCCGTATAAATTTAATTACATTTTTCCAAACAAGCATTAATTGGGCAAAGACTACATGTATTTGTGCTTGAAATTAAAATAAAAATTTGTTCTATTCAGGTTTCTAAGATTGATATGTGAGTGACTCATTTTTAAATAATGATTATTCATGTTTTCAGTTATCGTTTTGATAAATATTGAGCAATTACTAACAGTGATTATTTTATTTAATTGCTAATTGTGTGTGTAATTATTTATTGAATTAACAGAGCTTATTACTATATGCAATGAATATTATTAATTAATACATATATAGCTGTAAATAACTAAAACTGATGGTAATTTAGTTTTTAATCTGATTCTTTTATTATCAGATGCGTATTAGTTAATTTCCCTCTCATATTTCTCAATCTTTATTATTTTTATTTTATTTATTTATTTTGCTGATATTATTAATTTTAGTAACACATGTTTGTTGCTTTATATTCTTAATACACAAATGGCTTATATGAAATAATTGAAAAATAAGTTTAAAATACTAAGAAAATTATTAAAAAAAATAGTTTCCATTTTTACATCGAAATCTATAAAAATGAAGGAAATACTATGATTTTTGTATGTATTTTTTACTTAAAGCATTTTCAACTTATGACTTATTGTATTATTATGTATGTATATACACTGTGCCAAACAAACATGCCTGTTTATTCAATTTAATTTATATAATAAGTGATAATTAGTACGTACAAACATTCGCAGGTTAATATTTTACAGGAAATGCTGAAAATGTTCATGATAAACTTCTATACACAAATCAGCAAGTCTGAACAAATCTTTGCCAAATCATTTGGTGAGATTTTTGCAATGGCAACTGCGAATCTTTGTTTTAAATTCTTCAACTAATATGCAACATGTTACTTTAGACCTTACACTTTAAATGATTCCACAAACAAAACTCGCAGGTAGACAGATTGAGCTGTCTTACAGGACATACATTTTTGAAAACTGTATCTTCTTCCCCCAAAACTCATGGACGTATAATATTGAAAAACTTAATGTTTGCGTCGTAGCACACCATCCTGCTGGAAAATAATCTCTTACTCTTTTTTTCCCCTCTTTTAGCTATGAATGTGGATGAAATATTTCCTTTACATACATTTGAGAGTTCACTTAAAAATTAGTTCAACAATTCGTTTGACTGAAATCGTACGCCAAACGCCTGTTTTCAAAACATGCATGGGCATCTCAAATTGGTACCTTGGATTATCTGTTTACCAACAACGCATATTTTTAAGTATTATCCATTGAAGTGAAAACCTTTTTCGTCTGTGATGTAGTAGAGATTTGTATCCAGATTATACAGAGAGTTGTTTGAGCAAATACTCGCAATAATGTAATTGTTTTACATAATCCGTAGGTTTTAAAGAATATATCCTCATTACTTTGTAACCTCGACAATGCATCTGCTTCAAAATATTATGGTAGAATGAGCATTTGATGCTCAATTGTGTATATAGATATCTTGTTGATTATCGTGGACTTGTCATAGCTTCTTCTTCTTCTTAGAATTGGGTTTGTATGTCATTGGGCACCTCTGCTTTTATCATTAACTCCAAACCCAATGTTGTACCATTAACTACAAACCCAATGTTTCCTAGTTCCAGTTGCTCGGGTCACCCTCTTTATTAATAAAGTCCGATAACCCTTTAATGGAGTCTAGGTGTAACTCTCTAGTATGGATGATGCCTAAAGAAGTTAATCTAGGGAGGGCAAGAGCCTCGCATTCATAAATGATATGCTCTGCCGTTTCCTCTTGCGTATGACATTTCCAGCAAATAGGGTCTTGCTGAAACAGTCCCATCTGGTCAGAAAGTCAGTCATGCTAGGGATAGCTTCCTGGCTTTCACCAGAAGAAGATGGTTTGGAGGTCATTTCTACCTCAAGTGAAAGATTCATTACGGCCCCTTTACAAGATTGCCTCTGAGCTTCCTTGTCTTTTTCAGCAAGGTCTACTTCAGAGGCTTCACCTGCAAATGCAGAAAGGTTTGCTATTTCTTGTGTCTTTTCAACCACAAGATAACAATTAATAAGCTCAGGTAATATAAGTCCATCCAGCATTGCCTGAGATACTGGGCAAGGCAAATTACTCTAGAAGTTTGCCAGGCAACTAGAGGCTCCGTTAAGACACCAATACCGTGGTGCCAATTAGCCTTAGGCATGGATCGCATAACACCAGGGTTTACGGGAGCTGGTTCGCGGCCGATTCTATATTCAAGGCTATCCTGTCATTCCTACAGGACATTCGGCGATCCATCACCTGCCGACGCGCCTGGTGGCTGCTCAAGTCCCAGGAAGGTACGCGTACCAGGTGTCATAGCTTACTGAACAAGTTTAATATTTTTTGGGGACCAAACATTTTTCACCGTTACGCATACCTGCCAACCTTGGAGAAAAAAAATCAGTAGATTCTACTGATTTTGAGAGAAAAAAATCAGGAAACTCTACCAGCAACATTTTTCTTGAAACAGAATTTTTAAAACGGTAGTATCGCAAAAAAGACAATCTTATTCTTCAGATTATACATTCTGAGAATGATTTATATTGAACATATTTTGTGTTAATTGTAATATTTTAATAGAGAATAATCATCAAACCTCATAAAGGAACTATGAAAAATAAAAGAATATACTACATGTAAAAAAATAAACATCAACGTTTGTGTTTCAATATTTATTTTATAATGAAACGTTTACTACACTAGTGCAATTTATAAATTTTAAACTTATAAAATTATATAAAAACATAGAATACAGAACTAAATTAGTTAAATGACAAATACTTCTATATAAGAATATGGAAATTATCAAATACTTTTTCCATAAAAACATCATACATTTCAAATTCCAATAGCTTATGGCCATTTATTTTTTACATACGCTGCTGACTTAGCGTTTTTTAGAAATGAATTGGTGAACTGCTGTTCAAAAATTATTTCTTATTTTGAGAATATTTATCTATAATTAAACTTCTGTTGCACCGCATCTGTTGACTGTTTAAGCAATTAAAATAACTCAATTGACATTTTTCATGGAAAATTTCGGTTGTTTTTAAGTTTTTCACTGAAATTGTGCCAAAAATCAGTAGATTTTCATACATTATCGATAAATCGGGAGAAATCCCTGTAAAATCAGTAGAGTTGGCTGCTATGATTACGTTTAGCGCTGAAAACAGAACAGTAGCTGTAAATATAGCGATCAATTTGTGCATAGCACTTTTTGCAGGACTAGCTGCCTCTGGAAAAAAGGAACTATATTAGGAAAAAGTTTCAAACTGCAACTGATTTCTGACAATGCAACCAGAATGCCACTGGAAATCACGTGATAAAATTTAGAAAATTTTATAAATAGGTTTTTTAGAATATTTTAATAGCAAAAACGTAAAATAGTGTTATAGATTGATGAATTTATAAATTAAAATGTATTGTCCAAAAATTATAAATATTGAATGTAAAAAAATACAGCTATATAAGGAATCCACTTCTAAAAACAATTCACAAGAACATTAAGTAAAAATATTTTGAGAAAACGTGAGAGTTATAATTCATAAAGTGTTCCTAAATTATTAAAAAAATTATCTTTTTTTAACTTCAATAATTTTTTATGATAGGACACTGTGCAAAAATGTGTGTCTGTTTTTATCAACAGTTTTAATTTAATGAAATAAAGGAGTTAATATATTTCATAACTAACTTTTTCTTGTGTGTAAATGTTTACAGGCTTATAATTAATTATTAAATTTATTTCATTCATCTTAGGTCACTTTCCTGAGGGTTTTTATATTTATGAACCTGGAGAAAATAATGGTAACTCTTTGGATACATTTCTTATATACTAACAGGATATATTATGTATCATAGAGATTTCTTTGCTTTCAAATAATTACTAATTTAAAGATATAATGAAATTGATAATTTTTTTCTCATTGTTTAATACTATGGTAATTTTTTATGTATGTTTGAATTATGTACTTATATGTCTATCACTATTCATCACATCTCATCTGTAAGTAATAAAACCATCAATACTTTGCCATTTGATAAAGTGAAAAATTTATGTGAATAAATTCTACAAAAAATATTTATCAATTGCATTATATATGTAAGAGAATTTTCTCCTTCTTTTTGGGTTTAATAATCACCCTCTTTTCATGTAGGCATTTTTTTTAGAAAAAAATCATTTATCCCAAAATTAATAAGATGATAATTTTATTTGGTTAAGCATCACAAAACAAGACACATGTCAGAATCAATTGTGATTTGTGAAACAGATAGGCAGTTGTGAATACAGACGTCTCTAACAGAAATGATTAATATCCAGATGTTAACTTATGAAACTTAAGCAATCAACTGAATATTCATAATGAGATTGATGTCTCCAAAAACATTTAAAATAAGGCTGAAGCAGTGCAAATAATTTTAAATGTTCATGATGAGACTGACATCTTCTCAACTTAATAAATATTAAAATTTTGGCAAAGGCAAAACATTTTTATAATTATCGATGGTTACCTTCTTTGCACAAACAAATACAATTTCCTCTACTCGATTATATTTCCTTCCTCCTTAAAAACTTTACATTTTCTCTTGATTCATCCAGATCTCCAGTGTTCTTGATTAACAAAGAACAATGAATATCTGGACACAAATGCAAATGGATGTAGTTTAAAAAAACTTTCAATTTTTTTGAAGTTGCAAAAGGAAGATTCTTTAGCTTGAAATGTGCCAATAAGAACAAACCATGATTATGCAATGCATATAAGCACGCAATTAGCTATATTAAATATAATAAAATAATATGCTTGTTGTGAAATTTGGTATTAAGCGATTATAAATTGAAGTAATCAAATTATAGAAAACTTCTTGGTTCCTAACATATGATATGAAACAACAGAAGTAAGTTACAATACATAAGACAATACTAGACGACAACAAGTCTCAACGAATTCCATCTACGTCAAAGACGAAAAGTTTTTAAGCTTGACATCATAAGAAAAATCCCTGGTCAATCCAAATCTTACATTTATTGTTTTACTTTAGTAAATTTACGTTGTGCACTGTATCCACTTCCTCTATATTAGATTTTAAAAAAACAATTTTTCTTTATTAAACATCAATTCCATTCCAATACAGTTTGCAAAAGGATCTCATACTGTGTTTACAATTCAAAAATAAGTACAATTCAAGTATAAGGAATCATTTCAAACATCATATGATCTATTGAGTACGAATCAGGAGAATGCACCAACTATTTCATGCATGTCATCCTTTCCTTAAAAAGCAAGATTGTGGTTTGCTGTTCTTTTCCTTTAGCATGAAATCTTCTGCAGTGTCTGTAGCGTAAATCATTACAGTAAGAAAAGGGAACATTGATCGGTCTGTCTGCCATTTCAAATGATGTGGAGTCCAGTATGCTAATTAATGGAGATATAAGCGTAGATCCTCTTCCTCTACACTACATCAGACACTGCAATGCAGTAAGTATATTCCTAGTTCCACCCAGATAAAAATATACCTAATATCAGGAAAAAAATAAAAATAAGATTTGTCAAAATAAAGATCATTGCACCATTCACATATTGTTGCACATTCACTGAAGGATCACAATTCTTGATGTTAAACTTATAATATCGGTCTGAGGTAATATTGACCGGGAAGTCAATATCAGTTTCAAATGAACCTGTGTGAGTTACCAGTAACCGAGCGAAAGTGCTGAAGAAGAATATTCACATATTTCGGTTTCTCTGAACTGGTACCGTTGAATCGGTCTTTATTACGGGTTGTTGCACGTCAACGACCTTATTCTGGTCTTAGGCCTACATTTCCAATCTTCAAAGAATAACTCTATCATGGAAATCACACTTTGTAGAACTAAAATGGCTTCGACTAATAAGGCTTCAATTTGGCCTTTTTCTGATCAAAAACAAATTTTCTAACATCTGATTCCGTTGAATGACATCGTTGGAATATCACATTCATTGAAGCAAATTGAATGTCAGTAATTGTTTTTCAATTTGTTTTTTAATAATAATAATAAAAATAACAAATTTTACACGCTGCAGTGAAAGCCGCATTTTTTTTTATATCAAACTCAAAATTTGTATATTCTAAAGTTTTAAAACGAAAAAAAAATTCTACATTTCTAATGTTTGCTTTTCTTTTTTTATTTTGGGAAAAAAATTACTTATATCATTATTTTATAGAAGGATAACAATATCCTTTATGTATATTAAGCAGTGTACACGTGTGTACATCAAAAGTGTAATATCCTTCTGTTTCCCAGAAATTTCTTTAAGTTTCAATTATTTTAATTTTAACAGTTTCATATGTAAAAAATAATTTGGTTAAACTTAGTTAAATAATTGGCATTTTGATTTCACTTTATATATTAAATTTACTAAAACCAAGCAATAAATTATCCGAGAAGATAATAAAACTATACTTTTTTAGTTAAATTTGTTCTTAAATTCGAATAATATTAAAAGTTTTAATGTAATAACAGCTATGATTTTTCCCTCATATAATATTTATTGTAAAAAATTTTTTTTCAATTTTTTTTTACAAAATATATTTATTATCAATTTATATTTTATATTTCTGCTACATTACATGGAATTGTTGATTTATAAAACTAAATTAATTTTTATTTAAAGGGAATTGTGAATCCAACGAGTTTGAATGCAATGAAAACTTACAATGCATACTTAAACATAATTGGTGTGATGAAAATTATGAATGTGGAAATGAATATGATGAAATGTACTGTAATAGAAACCATTGTAAGTATATACTTTTTTCTATTGTCAGATTTATATAAAATTTTGTTTCTTATGTCCTGTTACGAACCATTCATTTTGGATGCTATCCTTTTTTTATTAGTTCTAATAATTTCAGAAATCATTATTTTGATTTTTTTCAAATTACTTACAGTTTATTTTTCTTTTTTAGGTTTAGTTATTCCCTAATTATTCTTTTCCCTTTAGTTTCCTTATTGAGGTGAACGAATTCTAGAAAATTTTAGTTCCAACAGAATTTTTACATTTCAAATTTCAGTATAAATTTACATATTTTTATATTTTAGTTACTGGACGATCGATGGCAGAGTGGTAAGCGCCCCTGATTTCCTGTGGGTCCTGAATTCAAATCCCGGTTCGGGCATGGGTGTTACTTTCTTTCTCTGTGTTTCTCTGTCCTTTCTTCTGTGATGACGTATGAAACTGGCCCACCCTATAAACGGGTTTGTGGTGGTATGGCGCAGGCAACGCTACTCCCTTCCGTGGCTTGGTTCACAGGTGCCCTCTGATTAACGACAAATGAGTAGCAGTTTCTAGCCTTGTTGTGGCATAGGGTTCGTCGTCCAATTGCCCACCGTTGGAAAAAAATTTCAGTTACTAAAATTTCCTTTTTTTAATCTCATTTTTCTCCTCCTAATATCTTAAGCACTTAATTAACTTGAGCTTTTTCACTTTATACTGTTACTTAATCCGTTAAATTACTTCAGTCTTTATGGATCAGACTTGTGAAAATCAGACAATTGAAGAAGATTTTGATTTCGTTATCTAACATGGGGGAGACAAGATGTAGTATTCGTATCGGAGAAAGAAGTGTTGATTTGTCTACCGGATCAACCCTTCATACCTTCAGCAATCAAATGTTTGTTGTGGTTATTTATGATACTTGTACAAGCCAAGTTCATTAGCCGACGGCTATGCGAAATTAAGTCAGAAGGGTGCGTCTTTCGTTTAACCAGAACACCATAAAGGAGAAAGTACGTCTTTGCTCTACAACTCCTCCTATAGATGGCACCACCGTACATACATAGCGGTGCAGGCGAACCCCGGACTGTACCTTTAGGTTAACGGGTTTGGAATATTCGCCCATCACCAAGTGTCTCGTAATTTTGAACCATAACCAGATGACGAGGTCACACCTGAGCTCCTCTCCACATTCACGCCCCACCAGCGGAAGGACTTTGGACGTCACATATTAATGTGAACACGTCCCCAGCCCACGGAGCTCCAGCAACCCAGTGAAGGAGAGTAAGGCGTGGTCATCCTCCCAACCACTGGCCATGACAAATGATGCTTCACTTTGCTGAACTGACGAGAAGCGACGTGAAGCTACTGGGCCACTGGAGCTCAAGATGGCAACATCAGAGGATCCTCTCTCTCATTGTTGACTTTGATCTGGAGGGGGATATAAAATGTAAGCCTGAAGGTATGTGGCGAAAGTCGTTGACAGTAATCCTGAAGAGGAACAAGCAAAGGAAAAGGTGAAAATGACTCGCACGCCCGAGGGCAAAGTGCTGTGAAACTCAAGGCGTTTATTGAGACTCTATCTGCTGGAAGATCTGTTTTCCTGTTGTTATTTATTAAAGTACTATTTTACAAAACAATATTTACAATAAAAGGTTACAATGTAAGTGTTACAATAATGAAAAGTTATTTACAATAATTACAATTAGTGGGAGACAAGTTAAAGTAGAGCTGTAGCATTGGGAATACTTTTAATCATCATCTTCATCTTCCTGTTGGAGTTGGAGCTGAAGTTCCTGTAGCAGTATGTCCCTAATTTCTTTACGGAAGTTGGGATATCTGAGTAGTGTCTTGAGGTTCGTGGTGTCGTAATTTTTGGGATAACTCTTTTGTCTGATGTTGGAGTACTTTTGACAATAGTAGATGAGATGCTCTGGGTCTTGGGGGTTTTGGACGTGTGGACAAAGTTCCGTTTTATTGGGGAATCTCCTTCGATATGATCCGAATGTCCCTTGTCCCGTGAGTATTTGATTAATGAAAAAGTCTGAACATAATCTCTGTTTGGAAACTTTGTTGAATACTTGAAACAGACGTCTGATTTTGGTCGAATTTTCCCATAGTTCTTGCCAATTTTCTAGTACCCATTCGTTGGTAAGGGTTTTGAATTGCTGGCTGCTAAGTTTAACTGTTCTACTGATGGTCTCGAATTCTGCGGCTTCCTTCGAGGCCTTGTCTGCTTCCTCATTATGTTTAATACCTACATGAGCCTTTACCCAATGCAGATGGAATCTTCTCGGGTGCTCTTTAAGATAAGATTAATCTCTCGCAACGTGTGAATAGATTGGTTGAACCCCTCTAGTTGAACCCGATCTAGAGTTCGAGTGAATGTGGCATGTAGAGATATTGCTTTCGATAATATGCTTCATATTTTCAAGAATTGCCAGGGCTTCGGCTTAAAATACTGAGGCCTCACAGTTCAATTTAAGTTGTATTTTCTTGATCAAAGTTAGTTCTTTGTAAATTACTGAGGCACATTCGACATTGTTGTTAATTTTAGACCCGTTGGTGTAGGCGAAATATTGGGTGTGGTTAGAATCACTGTCTCAGTATATGTTACAGACATTCCATGGTTCTACCAGCGTTAGATCCAGTGTCCAGGCATTTGTCCTACTCCATTCTGTGTTCTTTAACATAACACTTTCTCCTGTATTCCAGAGTTGATATCTCATCTTAATTGAGGTCGCTTTTAAATGTATGGGTACACATCCAGCAAGGATATAGAGTGCGTCGGTGGAAGTGGTACGAAAGGTTTTGGTGATTTTAAGTAATGCTATCCTTTGGATTTGGTTAATTTTCTGGTTACTTCTGGCAGTGTTTTGATACCATGCAGGGCACCCGTATAGTATTATACCTTCAATTACCATTTTGTAGATGTACTTAAGAACTGGAGGCTTCAATCCCCAAGTTACCCCTGAAATAATCTGCGAAGTGCTTGGACCCTGCTTCTTTTCGCAGTGAGTTGTGCGGTCCACCAGTAGTTGGTCTTAGCCATTTGATTGTTGCTTTTCTTTTTATGTTTTTTACAAGTTACAATAATTTTGTTTTCAATGTCTTCAATTTGCTTTTAAAATTCATTATCTTTTAAGTTCTGAAATTCTAAAGGAATTAAACTAAGTTCTTTTTCAAAATTTTTCAAATCTAGTGTTTCTTCATTCCAACGGATGTTATGTTGTGTTCTAATGGTCTTGTCTTGTAAAGCGCAGATCATGATGTTGGGATCGCTCGTAAAGTATCTGTCTTCTATACGCCAATTTATTAATTCTTTACTAGTTAGATTTAAAGTTAGAAGGACATCAATCCAACTTTCGCCAATGGTACTCGAGAAAGTTGGTGGACTGTGTGGGTTGTTTTCGATAGCCAAATTATGTATAGATATGAAATCTATAAGTGTCTCGCCTCTAAAATCCGTTCTTCTGTATCCCCAAGCAGTCGATTTTGCGTTGATGTCCCCGAATATTAGCCATTTCTGATTACTATGTATGTCTAGGTGTGGTTCAATTTTGTCCACTATGTCTTGTATCCTCATAGATGGCGGGCAATAGGTAGTGGTAACTAAAAATTCAGAGTTGTTTAATCTTAAGTTTATAATGACTAAATGTTTCTTGATCATAATTGGGAAGAAACTTATGTTTTTTTTAATAACTATGGCTGCTTTGGGTTCTGCTGTGGAGATTACTTCATATTTGTTTGAGAATCCTATGACATTACCGTTGAAGCTAAAAGGTTTGTTTATTGAAATTAAATTAAGGTCTAATCTTTTGATGTCTTCCACTAGCAGGTAATTTGCTGCGCGGCATTGGTTGAGATTTATGTGTGCGCAATTGAAAAGTTTTACTATTTTCTTTAATATCCATAATTTGTTTTACTGATTAGATTATTTATTTCTCTCTCAAAGGTTGGGTAGCTCTTACTTTTAGCTTCATGGTTTGTATTGTATCTAGTTTTATGTTTAGCGTTGGATTCATAGCAGTTGTTACATTTTATTTGTTTATTACAACTTTTGTCTATGTGCAGTTCGCCGCATCTATTACATGTTTCCTGTCCTTTGCAATCTTTAGCTTGATGGCCGTACCGAAGGCATTAAAAACACTGAGTTATTCTTAAATGTTCGCGGTAACGTACACTGTTCCACCTTATAAACAGTTTCTTTTTATTAAATATCTCACTAAAACTTTCTCCATCAACTTCCAGTTGAATCCAGTTGACTCCATATCTACCATTGTAGCTATAAACTGGCGTAATTTCTACGGTCTCGTTTAAGTTATTCTGATTGATTAATTTATTAGCAATCTCTTCTTTTATGATGTCTTTATCGACATTATAAAGGATAATTTTAGACTTTCTTTTTTCTGGCTTGCTTGGATTTAACTCAGTTTTAGTTTTATCGTTTTTCCTAATTTCCTCTATGATTTTGTCCATTTCGTTTGCATTTTTAGTCTCAATAAGGATAACACCCTTCCTTATATTTTTAATTTTTGTGTTGTTTAATCCCAGCTTAGCTGGATTTATGGCGCTTTTAACAGTTTTCTTAGTGTCCTTAGACATTTGCTCCTTATTTGGGATAGATCGCCACAACGTTCTGTGTTCCGTTCCTAGATCTCTCACTTCTAGCTTTAACTCTACTTGTGTCTCTTTTGGCATGTTTCACCTCTTTCGAGGCAAATTCTGCATAAGTTCTACGTGGTTCTGGACATAGTATCCTCGCTTTTAGTTCACCTTCTAAATGAGATTTCTTTTCCTCTAAATTCATGGCTATTTTTAGCATACCTGACATACTACTTCTAGTTTTCTGTGTCACTGCACTACTTATCTTGCAATGGCTGTTTGTACTTCATTTTCTAAATCTAACAATCTGTGTAATTCTGATTGCTGATCTACATTTTATTTGTCAAGGTTAATAATAGTTTCCCCGCATGGGGTATCAGCAATGTGGTCCATCATACCTGTAGATGGGCAGACTTCAGAAGAAAAACTTCCAATTAGCCCGAGTCCCTCAGCCACCGTTAGCCGTCAATGGATTGACGTTTCCGGGAGCCATTGCGTGGAGATGATGTTCAGATGGTTCAGAGATCATTGAACTTGATGTTCAAATCAAAATGGCTTTGAATAGCTCATGAATGAGTTTTACTTCCCGGATAGACTCTGGGACTTTGTCCGAGAACGTAATATTCTCAAATTACCATGTAACTCTTGTGAGCCTGCTCCCTGATCTGGAGGGGGAGGAAATTTTCTCCAGACCATTACACCCATGGTAATTGCTCAACGACCGATTACAGGACTCTCGATTCCACAGATATAATGAACTCGTATATCGCATGTACTCGATGGTTCTGTGCATACCGTATATTGGGAATCGAACCCAGTCCTCTCCGGACGGATGACCGATGCCCTAACCACTGGACTACCACGGCCCTACAGGTGTTTGATTACCAAGGGTAGCGGATGTTCCGCTCAAGATCGATGTAAAATATATATCTTTTAAAAATGTCTATTTATTTATTTGTGTGTGATAAATATTAAGAGAAACATGTTTTGTGTTTTTCAACTATCCTGTAAATGACAGGTTTGCGAGAGCACTGGTTTAACAGGATGTGTTCTGGATTAATACAAAATTATTATATATTAATTATGGAAAATCGTCTACAAACAGTGAATTTGTACATTTTGATTGCTTCTTATTTCATTAAGAGTATATAATTGTTTATTTTTTACTTTTGTATATTTTTTACTTACCAATATTTCTTTTACTTATGTATGAATTGAGTAAATTAATAATAGTTATTTTAAATAACAAGATAAAAAATATGTATAGCTTAATTTAACTGAGAAATTATTTTAATTTTGATATCAATTTCCAAGTATATATATTATTGGTTATTTAATGTTTGTTCATTAATATTCAGAAATGTTTTATTTTTCTAAACGGTGATATTATATCTTAATAAGATAAAAGTATTTTTAGAATTTGTTTATTAACTCAAGTTTGTGTTGAATTATAATTTTGCTGGTAACTGTGCATTTCTTAATTTATGTGTATTAATTTAAAAGCTGCTATTTTATTTAATAGTAAATTCATTAAACATATTTTTGGTTTAATGTGGTTTGACGTGATATAAATATTTTGCTTAAAGCTTCCACAATCATTCTGTTATGGTGTTTATAATTTAAACGATATAAAGGTATCTAATAAGAACTGTTTCAAGGAAGTTTCAATGCAGCTTATTCACTGTTGTTGAATTCTGTTGTATTTTAAATACTTTTGTATTCACTGGCTGGATATTTTTTGTAAATTAGCTAAATCACCCCTTTTTCTCTGGCTGGAAAACTCTTTATATTTCTTTCTTCCGCAAGATTGCATCTCGTATTATTCCCCATTCTCCCCTTCCACGAAGTACGCTGTTCTAGTGTAGGATTTGTGGAAAATTGATTCCAGAAAGGGAGATCGAGGGGACATTATTGAAGTTATACAAGATTGAAGACTGTAGAAGCAGTTTGTATATCATGGTGCATGCTACCGTTGTGGAAGTATTGTATGATAAGCTTTGATCACTTCTAGAGTTTCCAGTTTGTTGAAGGTATAAAGATTAAAATATCTCGGAGAAGAAATAAAAAAATATCTACGAAGAATATTTTTAATGAATAGGGGAAAAAACGGAAGCTTATATAAAAGCAAATCAAGAAAAAGTTGAATTAGACAATTTTGACGTAAAGGTTACAACTTCTGTATTGGAAAGTAACTTGTCAAATGAAGAAATAATCGTTGTTATGGGTGAAGAAAATAATCGTCCAATTTCACAACAAACGATATTAAGAAATGAACATTTGTCCTGTCTTAAATTATACAGGAGTTTTAAAGATGCCAAACAGCGGAATAACAATTATTGGCTTGAATCAGATTTAATATGCCACACAGGAAATTTGGGAGAACAGAAATTGTGATTTTAAAATGCAGAAGAAAAGAAATTTTACTATTAGCTCTGAAATCACCAACAGGCAACCACAGGTTTACATTCTGAGAAAATTAATGCCTTAAATTACACAGAAGTTTTGAAGATGCGAGACAGCGGAATAGCAATTATTGGCTTGAATCAGATTTAATGTACCACACAGGAAATTTGGGAGAACAGAAATTGTGATTTTAGAATGCAGAAGAAAAGAAATTTTAAAATTAACTCTGGAGACACCAACGAGAAGAAATCCGGTTGCCATTCTCAGAAAATTAATATCTTAAATTACACAGAAGTTTTGAAAATGCCAGACAGCGGAATAACAATTATTTGCTTGAATCAGATTTAATGTACCACACAGGAAATGAGGGAGAACAGAAATAGTGATTCTAGAAAGCAGAAGATAATAAACTTTAAAATTAGCTCTGGAAACACCAACAAGACGACATCCGGTTGCGATTCTGAGAAAATTTATTTGTTATTACTCACGCTTCATACTGGAAAATTATTTACTAGTTTATAAAAATATGTTAAAATTAGATCAATAACATATTGCATTTTACAAAGCTTTTGATTTTGATGAATACATTTTGAGTTTGGGGTAGAATCATGAATTGTCCTATTAATGTCATTCAATGATGTTAAATTTATCTATATATAAAAATTATTAAGGTTTAAATCTTCGATTACAACTACAGCTTTTATTGAAAGTTGAACATCTATACTATTCGAGAAAAACCTGTAACTTTTCTTTAAGATCTTGTACGAAATTAATATGATAAAATTTTTTTATATAAATTATTGTATAGAACATGATATACAGAATACAATATTTTGGCATTCTATCTGCTAAGTAACAAATTATACAAACATTACTCTAACACCCATAATCATATTCTCATTTGTAATTTTGCTTAAACTTTAGTTAGTTATAATTTGTACTTATTGCAAAGTGTTTTTATACGATATCATTGTGCTTTTTTACAAGTTTTTATGTTCCTGCGTTGTTCAATTTATGACAAACCATTCAAATTTTCTTTTAATACCTCAATCTGATAAAAAAATTTAAATGTGAGCTAAAATCCTTTAAATAACTTGAATATGTTACTTTTATTTTAAATACAAAACACAGTAATGTCCTGTGACAAAGTTACATTACTTTACCTATTCTAAATAGGAAAGATTGTCCACTTACATAAGTAAAAATTATAATAAAAAAGGTTTGAAATTGAATAAAATTTGTAAAGTTAGGACAAGATTGCTAATATACAATTAATTTTTTTAATAAACTGTACCAGAAAGGAAAAAATATTTTATAAAATTTTTTTAATAATATTTGTTGCAAAATTTATATTTTAAAAAAGTTTCTTTACAATGTAGATTATATCGATCACCAATGTGACAAAAATAAGCTCTTCCAATGTGATAATGGAGAATGTATACCAATTAAAGGAAGATGCGACGGACTTCCTAGCTGCACTGATGGTTCTGATGAATTTGACTGCGGTCTGTACTTCCTTTTACAAAAATATTTCAAAAAACTTATCTGTCTTGTCAAACTTTCTTGTCTGTCCGTCTTGTATTTCTCCCTGTCTATCCTACTTTTATTTCTGCTTGTCTATCCGTCTTGTATGTCTGCTTGTTTTGTCTGTCTTTCTTGTGTGTGTGAGAGAGAGAGAGAGAGAGAGAGAGAGAAGTTAAAATTCTTTCTCTTTTGGACTTATTATTAAATTTCTTTAGCTGAATTTTATTTCCAAATATTTAATTTTTTTATCGTCATTGAACTTTTTAAAAATTGGAAAATATTGTGCTATGTCTTATAAGTCCAGATGCACCAAATTTCGTAGGTAAAATGAAAATAAATTTCCCAAAAATAGATCAGTCATCATAAAATTGTAATGCATTTTTAAATTAAATTGCAGCATACCAAATACCTCAAATATATTACTCTAACAGCTTAACAAAAGAAATACTTAAGAGTCAGACTACATCTCTTACAATTATTATGTAAAGCATTTGAAATAATTATGAAGCTAAAATGCACATTTAAGGCATAATGTCTGAAGAAATTTGGGATGTGGGGATAGGTTATAACTAAATAGGGTTGATCAAGTAATTGACATATAAGGAGGAGATATTCTCTCGGCAACTATCGACTAAATGTTTTTTATGGATAAATCTCAAGCAATATCCAGAAAATATCCGAACATTTGCTATATCAAAAGAGATCCGTAAAATATTGACAACAGACGACTGTGCATTACTCGATTGAAACACCATTTAGCAGGGTTTGAATGAAAAATAGAGCTATGGAATTTAAAACAAGAAAAATGACCACTATTTAAACTGAAACAATTGGAACTTATACTCTATGACACTTTATACCATTTTGGCACCGTGTAGTAGACAGTCTAATGGCTGGAGACTGTTGTAAGGCATTTTGATATCCACTGCGTAAATTGCCTTTCTGGAAGATTTTTCATTAATAGTGAGCGGAATCCATGTATTGCAATAAAGGAAACTTGGAAAATTATCAAGTACCCACTTCGACAGACGTGCATACAGAGAATATACATGCAGAATCCATCTTCATTGTTCAGCTGAGGCTGGGATCAAATCTAAGAACTTTTTCTCCGAAGAGCGCTGCCTTCTACCACTCGGCCGCGAAAAGTCAACTCTTCATACCATTACTACATGTGATAGACTAATGTCATGATGTCGAATGCACGTTGCCAATGTGCTTTTTTCAGGATACCGCTAAATAGGGCTGTAAATAGAACCAAGATGTTTTTTAATGTACAACTTTAAGTCATTTCTGCAACCATGTTCATCATTGATGGAAATGAAGGTCTTTTTGATTATTGTATAAGTATCAGGGATATACGGAACCATGGTCAATGAGTTGTTAGTCTATGCGCTATGAGCATCATTTAAATGACTATTCAGACACATATAGTCTTTACAAACGCTCTAAATTTTTACTCCGGGCTCGTGACGTGGCACCATAATCCTGTAAAATCATGCAGTTAACATATCCCTCTGCAGGGCAGTTGTTGCACCAACATGTTTCCCTGTTCTTAGCCTTAAGTTGGGCATGGATCAGTTGGAAAGATATTTAGAAGTTTAAATCTGTAGTTATGCCAATGCGGTTATTAGTGTCTCTGCTTTAAATCTGTGTATACAATTAGCAAACGAGCTCGAGACGTATTAAAATTACAACAAGATTTAGTAACAAAAATATGAAAGCTATTAGAAAGTTGAAGGGGTAGGTAGCAAAAACTCCACTTCTGCGAGGAAAAATAAATATTTAAATAAAATGATGAACTCCAAACATTGGCTCCAAAGTCTTGGCAAAGTGTGCAGATAAAACAAAGTTCCTCGGAATCCATGGCACAGACCGGAACACAGAGAGAAGATATCTTGTCTGGGTAGGCTCATCTACCGGAATTTCTTCCAAGTAGCAGACGTGGCCACATCTTGTTGTTATAGTAGCGAAGGGACTCGCTCATGGTCTGCTGAAGGGAGTGGACGTGTTTTTAAGCTGCTTTTCCTCTATGATTGAAATATGCGGTTTTCTTTGGAGTTGTGTTTATAGCGTTCTATCATTTGATAGATCTCAAATTCAGCCCCAAAAGGATATTTATTTCAAAAATATTGGTTTATTAATGAATTAATTAACGATTTTTAAGTGTTGCACGTGTAGTGAACTACGAAAAAGTTTCTAAGAAGTCCAGTCCGAAAACCGATCCTCAGCGGAGAGGCTTCACCTAGCCTACGGAAAATTGTCTACTTTCTACCGGCTCGAGGAGCGGACAGCTGCCTCTAGGCTTAGATTCATCTTCCTGGTACCTCTGACCGGCAACGAGAGCACCATGTTGGACTAATTAAGTACTTTAATTAGCGAATTATAAAGGACTTCTATCAACGGATTACTCTAGAATTGGTTGTAATTGACCACTGATTGTAATTCTACTACTGGATGTATGGAGGACTAAATTAACAGTTACTTTTGACACTTACAACATTATTTTAACATCATGGCCTCTAGAGAAAAATATTCTACTCGAAGCAAAGTTGTAAATTATGAAGAACTAAATACGTCTACGAGCTCAACTGATGCAGAAAATGGAGCTTCAGTTATACATGATAACATTAACTAGCAAAGTAGAACTGTCAATTTAACAAACGTTAACGACTCCTTCCTCAATAAGGTAGGGCATCACGAGGATAATGATGGAATAAGATCTACGGCTTCTTCTATTGATCAAGATGTATTTATGCGTCCAAAGGACGAAGCGGATGATCTCTACAAAAAATTCAAGAAGATTATCTGGAGTAAATCAGGTACCAAATACAACCTACCTCTACCTCTTAGGAAAGAAGCAGACAAAATAATTAATACCATTAAACAACAATATTTATCACAAAAAGTCATAAATTCCCCTACGAATAATGAAAATACTACAGCTTTTAAGGACAAACTGGAAGAGATTAACTCAAGCCTAGAAAAAATTAAAACTCAAGGCCTAGAAACAAAATTATTCATCGAAAAAACATTAAGTATAACTCTAGAGAAAGAGCGACCCACTTACAGCCAAGTCCTCAATGAAAGATTGCGAAAAGATAAAGAAGTCTCCCTCATTGTCAAGCCAGCAGAGGGAAAAACAACAAAAGAATTAAGATCCAACCTGAAGAAGATAGATTGCAATGTTAAACTAAAGAAAATAACATGGGGTAAATTCGTAACAAAAATATCTTGCCATAATGTCGAATCAAAGGAAACATTAAAGCAGCAGTTATCAAAACACTCGTTTGTGACAGAGGAGCCTTCCATAGCCACAAGAAAACTGATAGTTCTTAACGTTCCTGAAAGAATAAATGATTACAATATTGCTCAACATCTTTCTGAAGAAATACCTATAGAAGACATACCAAATAAAACTAAAATTACGGAGATCAAAGCACATATTAAAAAGACAACTTACAGCACCTTGTTGTGGAAACTAACAAAGATCTTTATCAGGCTCTGATCAAAAGAAAAACACTTTACTTTGGGCTACAGTAAATAATAGTTCGTGAATATAAAATCCTACGAAGATACTATAATTGCCACGACTTTGGGCACATAGCCAATATCTGTAGATCCTACCGCATATGCGGAAAATGCGGAGAACATCACAGTGAACTAACGTGCAAAACTAAAACGCTATGCTGCATTAATTGCAGAGAATCTGATAAACGAGGAGAAAATTTGTCAACCAGCCATGGAGCCTTATCCATACAATGCCTAACATACAGAAGTTTACTTCGAAGAAAATGAGGCATATGCAGCAATCATCTGTAGCTCAAAAGTCAAGGCTCGGAACTATTCCATTTATGGAAAACCCTAGAATAGGTATTATTAAATTTACACAAATAAATCTGCAAAAAGCTAAGAAGGCAACATCTCAACTTACTATTTTTATCGATCAACATAATGTAGATATTATAGGAATCCAAGAACCGCATACTATTAAAGGTTATATTCCGGGTTTCCTCAAGCATGGAATTTTAATTATTCGCCAAACATTGATTTTTATCCTAGAGCAGCTACTGTTAGCACAAACAGTGACTGAAATTGGATCAACATTCATGCTACAAGAGATGTTGCTGCAAATATTCTTAATTTCAAAGATTTAGAATTATGCATTATTACAGCTTACGCTTTGACTACCTACAAGCATATCTCCACAGTTATTATGGGAGATTTTAACAGTCATAATATTATTTGGGGTTACACCAGCAATGATGGAAGATGTATAAAAATGGACAATTTCATAGCTTCATACAACTTAATTATTGCTAATACCATTAGATGTCCACCTACATTTGTGACAAATCAAGGAAAAGGTTGGCCAGATCTCACATTGTACACTGGAGCAAACATCATCTCAATTGAAGATTGGAAGATAGAAGATGAACTTTCCTGTTCTGACCACCTCTACATCACCTTTACAATCAAGACTGATATTACTGTTATTACAAACCGAAGATACAAAACAAACTGCAGATTGAAAGCTTTTCAAAATCGAATTAAACCCTATCTTCTCTTGGAAATTCCAAAAATCCAGAATGCAAAAGAAAAGAGAAGACAGAGAAGAACTCGAATATATAGTCGAAGACATTAATAGCTATATTATTAAAACCTGTGATGAAACATTAAAAATAAAAATTGCTAAACCGAAAACTAATATAAACTGGTGGACTTCTACACTAAAGCAGATGCGTCAAAAAGTCAAAGCTTTGCGAAACGCATGAAATCAACACCTGTACCAGCAAGAGGATTAACACTTCAAGCTTATAAAAAAGAACCGGCAATTTATAAGCGTTCAATCCAAGAAGCCAAATTAAGTAGTTGAAGCAAATACTGCACCAATAACAAGGAAGTATATGGCACACTACAAAAGCTCGCTATGGGCAAAACATTCAAGCCAACTCTCTTAACAGATAATGGTACAGGTCCACAGCGCAAAAGACAAGTCATAGCGGAAGATATTATAAACCAAATAATGACTTATTGTTTTCCTGAAGATAGCATCGAAGAAGATACACCCCACCAAAAACAAAAAATTCGAAATTCCCTAACATTAAATACTACTCCAAATGACCAATGGTTCACAAAACAAGAAGTCACTCACGCCATTAGAAGACTTAAAACAGGAAAGGCTCCGGGACCGGATGATATAGATAATGCTCTTGTCAAGGCTATTCACTATGCTGCACCATCAGTCTTTAATATACTTTTTAATAGGTGTTTGGAACTACACTGCTTTCCCAGTGCTTATAAAAAAGGCCAAATCATATTTTTTCTAAAAAATGGGAAAAAAGCCAAATCAACATGGATCCTACAGACCTATCTGTCTTCTGACGGCAATTGGTAAGGAAGGTATTCGAAAAATTGCTGGTAGAAAGAACGAGTTACCATCTCGAAAATACTAAGAAGCTGAGCGAATTACAGTTTGAATTTCGAGCTAATAAATCAGCAGAGCATGCTTTGAAAAACCTGATAAAAAAGATTGAAGAAAATAAAAACAGAGGACACTACACAGTAGTAATCAATATAGATCTCAAAAGCGTTTTTGACTCAATCTGGTGGCCAGGAGTGCTTGATAAAATGGCCAAGCTTAACTGTCCCAACAATTTATTTAAGATGTGGGCACACTTCCTCACCGATAGAAGGAGTTTAATTAAACACGATGGAGGTTTTGTTCTACACTACTATAACAGAGGCTGTCCACAGGGATCATGTGGGGGACCATTGCTTTGGAATATATACTTTAATGATTTCATTCTCCAGAAATGGCCAAATAACCCATTATTTCAAGCATTTGCCGATGATGCACTGCTCATTGTTTCAGCAAAAACAATAGAGCAGTTAAAGATAACAACCAATATTGCACTCTCACAATTTGAAGATTTGTGTAACGAGCATAAATTAACTATAGCCCATGAAAAGACTCAAGCCATCTTTTTTGGCAGCAGCAAGAAGTGCTTAAAATCATATCCGAAGATTGAAATTTGTGGAAGAAGCATTAAAAAAGTTAAGGAAATAAAATATTTAGGAGTAATTCTCGATTGCAAACTATCATGGCTCCCTCACATCAGGCAACAAAAGATAAAGACTATAGCTATTGTAAACAGCCTAAGACGAACAACCAATAGAAACTGGGGTGTAAATGCCAGAATACTTAAAATTTGATAATTTGGTCTACCGTGTGACTCAGCTGGAAGAAAAAAAGAAAGGCCACTTCTACGCAACAACAGCTCACATTAGTCAAATAAAACCATGGATAAATGAACCAGATTCGGATGAAGATAGTGATATCGATAGTGCCAATAGTGATGATGATGACTATTCTCTGAACAGTCCTAGACGCAATTCACACAGATCCTCTCGCAAGGACTAAAGCTGAATGAGGGATCCTAAATGGTGAGATCTTTCCAATTTTATTTAAAGAAAAAGTTGCAATTAAAAGGCAATGAACTTATCATAAACTATTGACTCTAAAAATAAATAACTTTAAAGATTATTTACTGTATACTGAAATATTCATCAAACAATATGAAAGTATGTTAAATTTATTCTGTGAATGATTTAATACTCCTAAGTTCATTTATTTTCTAGTAAACTTTTTTTAGTTTCATTAGAATTGTATCAAGAATTACTTATAGAAAAAGTGTATTATATATTAGTATAGTTTTTTTTTGTAATCTAATATAATAATTTTTCTACTTTTAATTGAAGATGTGTATTATTAATGATTATAATTACAGTATTTGTTTGTGTGAATGAAAAATAATGATAGTTATGTAGTTAATAATTTCATTTAATCTGCTGTGTTTAATTTAATTTTTAATGTTAATATTTGTTGTATTAATTAGTAATTGAGTATTATTATACCAATTGAGGACAATTGTAAGGTTAGTCTGGCCGAATGTGAGAAATGAAAAATCGCCACTAGAGGGCGAACAAAGAATCAGTCAGTTGATGTACGTCGACAGAGAGATGCGGTCAGAGGATGGCTAAAGTCAATATTAAATTCTCTTTGTTATTTGTTACTGAATTGCAGTACTTAATTTGGGGATATTCTTATATAGAGATCTATCGCCAAGCAGTCGCCAACCTTCACTGCCAAGCAGCTATAGAGATTAAAATCTGGTTGCTAGTGACGTCACTGGAGGGATGGAATTATGTACGTCATATCTACGACATAGTCACGTCCTATTCGTGCCTTGTAAACACATATTACTCTTTATCACTTCTGGCGTTCGCCATGGCGATCGAAACACACAATTTTCGCGTGATTTTTTCGGTATAAATTCGATGAATTTTAATTCATCATTGCAATTGCAAAAGATTTATAAATATATTGATATACGGTGCAGTAGGGCTACTGACCACGTCTCGAGCTTACAGAGACAACACATCGTGGAGACTACCTCATGGGTGGTGATGTGAAATTCATTTAAACGTCCTGACATGGCTAAATGTATAAATAATCTTAATGAAATATAGGGTTAAGTGAATGCACGTTGGATATAACATATGGAATTTTGTATTTTAGAATGTGAAGAGCTGCTGAAAGAATCTGACGATATAAAATTTAAGGCTTATAGTGGATGGAAAAGATATTATAAATGTTGGAATATTCAAGTTCCATTAAATAAATACTTGAAATTAATATTCAAGGACTTATCTCTGAATTCACGCGTAAGTATTAATTTTATTATATACTGATTTATGAAATGTAAGATATATTTTTGAATGCTACTAATTAGAAATTATTTTTTGCATTAAATAAAACACTATTTTAGACTTTGCAAGATTATCGTCTGAGAGAGAAAACAAATACTGTGTATGTTCTTTCTTACATGCACGCATGCACGCGCACACACATTAGTATTTATTTGAGCAATAGTATTCATTTAAAAAAAGGTTATAATTAAAATAAAGATTTGCTTTAAAGAAAGTTTTCTGTAATTTTATACTTGAAAAAAATGAAGTATAACTTTTTATCGTGCATTCAATTTTATATAATTATTTTTAACAAATGTTAATTGATTTATTAAATGATATAATACAAAGTATTTTACTTCAGTACTTCAAAAAATAGTAGATGTTTCATGACATACATTTGAGTTCGTATTTAAACTCGTATATAAAACGAAAATAAAACTATAGAAATTAAATGGAAAAAAGGAATATAGTCGCCAAATCATTTAAAAAATGGTCAATGGTAAACTTTTTCATCAAATGTCCCAGTCAAAAAAGATATTTTTAAAATGCTAGACACAGAATATAAATACTTGACATTGCTGTGTATCCCAGGTTCATTTGTGAATATTCACATTATGCATTAAAAAAGAGAGAAGTGATTTGCTTCAGATTCTCCACACACAGGGAGAATTTTTCCGAATCATAGGTGTATTCCTAAAAGAGAAAGTTATAAATTCCAAACCGGTGAACTAGAAGGTGGCCTTTCTCTTGTACTATAATATCTGCGAATCTATTTGCCGAATCCAGTATTCAGATATTTACATAAACATTTGCTGATTTTTCGTAAGGGTACCCATATCTTGTAATAATATGAGAAAAGTAGTTACTCATTTGTAAAGTATTGTATCTCGTACGAGATTGAAATAACCACTGACCATAGGTTGGGGGTTATTCTCTTACAAAATACAAACTGAAAGTACTTAGTATGTATCTAAATATAAAGCTCAATACTTAGTTGATCAACCTATATGGAATCGTACTGCCTAACCGATACAAGAGTTGCTCCAAAGCCTGTAACACATTTAGAACAAACTGATGAAGAGAAATTCATGTGTCCACAAATTCTAGAAAAGTAATTACTGATATTTTTGCAAGCTTTTGAATATTTAATTACAAATATTAAATCGTTATACTTGTGCAATATCAAAGCATGCAATATTGCCGGATCTTAAGCTGGTGCATTACGTGTATTTAGTGATCTGCAGACAAGTTGAAACATACTTTGATTAGATCTTACTAGTTTTCTCAATGCTTAATAATGGTTTGCAAAACCTTATCCCAGTAATTCCTATGCTGATATACGAATTTTGCACCTTGACGCTTCTTATATATGAACTGTGATTAAGAAATTGTACTTTCTTCATGGATAGAATATGAACCGGGGACTTATATTTTCTTTACTTAATATACAAAAAATATTGTAAAACCAATTAATCGGTCGAAAGATCCTTTCTTGTTTATTTTTAAATTCTCTATTGAAATTGTATTATATTGCTCAACGCGAAAATATCTATAATTTTCTGCATTGCGGGAATAAATTTCATATCATTCAAAGAAAAGATTTTCTACATATCATTAGGATATAGCACATATTTTCCTAAATTATAATTATTTAAAAAGAAGAGCACCTTTTAAAGTTATGATCATACCGAAAACGTATTAAAATGCTTCTAATAAACTACACTCATTAAAGAAAGTCAAAATTAGCAACAAATTTCGATCTTTGAAATACATTTAAAAATCATTTCTTTATTAAAGCTACTTCAAGCTATTTGGTTTTCCACATAATAGTTCTTTCTGAATTTATTCATTAGTAAAACACATGTGAGATATGTGACTTTCAATAACTTTAAGCCAATTTACCTGATTTAATTTATGTGTTTGGTAGATTGCTTAGAGATCTGGTTTTTTCCGCATGTTTTATTTTTATCTTTTTGAAAATAAAGTTTTTTATAATTATTTTATTTTTACAGGACTCTCCTAAAATAACGATTTCAGTGCAGAGGAAAAACTCTCTATCTGAAAATGAAATAATTCATATTGATCCACATAATCAAAACAATGTTTCCACAATAGAAGCGTTTGAGGACACAGAAATTTCTTTTCACAGTGTTCCAGATATACGAATCACTCCCGGAAATTCATTTGATTATTTCAGTTTTAAGTACGTAGTTGGTAAGTTCATATTTTAAATATAAAAAATAAATCTATAAGAATTAAATATACTTAATTTAAATTTAATCGTACCAGGAGCAAATTCATATCCCCTTTGATAAGCCAACCTAATTAATTAACAACTTAATTGGGCAGAAACCAGATGTTCTTATCTCGCAAAATCAATACCTTTTGGCGAGTTTGGAGGATTTATATCATTTCACACCCATAAAAGATACAGCATCATGATGGAACGCCTGAAGAATCGGTATGACATAAAATCCACTGAGATATAAAGATTAGAGGTATAAAGAACGTGATAAAATTTAGCTTTGGAATCTTAAGCGTTATAAAGTGTTGTCACCCAAATAACAAATTCGTTGAGAAGGACCCTACACAATACAAAAATTAACTAACGTTGTCGCGGTAGGAATTCAATAAGCACTTTTTCTTCTAAGCATGAAGTCGTACTCTGTGATAGACTGACCATCTACCATAGTGATACTTGCCCGGATGTGCAGTCTATATTAAGAATGCAGTGTTAACAAAAAATGTAAATATTTATATGAATATCTTATATTTATGTTTAATTGCCCATTTCATTTTATGTATCATTAATTTGTAAAGTTATTGTCTAAACAAAAAATTGTCTGTGAAAATGGTGATTTTCAGAACTGAGAAACAAATCTGTTGAGACCTAGGCAGTTTGGCGAAAAATGGTGACTTGGCAAAATTTAGTTACATTTTTGGCGATGAAAAATAAGTTACCATTTTCAAAGCTCTAAGTTATAAGGGTTATAAGAGCCGAGTTACCATAAGCTTACTATAGGTTTGTTCTAGAAACTTCTCCGGACTACACAGAAGAGCTATGAATATTGGACTTCGCCAAGCAGTGAATTAGTTGATAGTGAAGCAAGGAGTAAATGAGATGCCTGATTAATCATCTCTGAAAGTTTATGTGTTTAATTTTTGTTTGATAGAAACCATAGGCTTTTAGCTAATGAAAAATATTCAAGCTAAAGTAATTGTAATCTTCACGGATAAAAAAAAACTGTAATGAAAGTGTTTCTTTAGAAGAAAAGTAATCTTTTTTATGCCTGCAACATCACGTCTCAAATTTCCACATAAAAAATCATAACACATAATGTAGGCACACTTTGTATTATTACGAAAAATTTTATTTCTACTTGCCTTAAAATTCAGAGGAAAATATATGGCTCTTGTCTAATTTGGAAAATAAGTACAATTGACTGAATATTTTAAATGTTTTAGTTAAAGTATTATTTTAAATTTAAATTTTGTACTTCAACATCGATACTTTTTTTGAGAACGATTAGGAATAATTTCATATTTCACTTCAATATATCCAAAGAGACTTCTGCACGCATTGTTTGAATCTTTTTCTGAATTGTGTTTAAATTACTTGGCTTGCTACACTACACATCATTTCTTGCTGTGTGTCATAAGAAAAAAATCGAGCTTCGTAAAGCTTAGGCAGTGTGCAAAATCTTTAATAATTTTTCCTATATTGGCTTCATACATTTTGATCCAGATGCAAAGGCACTTTCTTGAAATAAAATAATAAAAAGATATGCAGAATATTGTACTATATATATATATATATATATATATATATATATATATATATATATATATATATATATATATACACTGCTCAAAAAAATTAAAGGATACTGCGGTTGTAGGTGGATCTTGTGGCTGGGAAACTTTTTTAGCTGATTGATACGTGGTCGACAGATATAGTAGGTTATATGAGAATGAGAATAAATTACACATGTTTGGCAGAAAAAATACATTTTATTTCGACTTTGTGTACAAAAGGAATAAAACACAATTTGTGCATATGAGAAAAAAAGAATAAGAAAAGGTGTTGTCTTCAAAGGAAGTCATTTTGAGTAGGGGGTATGGTTTCCACGGACGGCCATCAACGTTGAGCACCTTTGAGGCATGGAGTCAGTGAGGCTATTAATCACGAGTTAGGGTATTCTGTCCAACTCTTCCAGAAGAGCACTTCCCAATTCTTGGCGAGTTTGTGAAGGTGGTTGGTGACCAGCAACTCGTCTTCCTAGAGCGTCCCAAACGTGTTCGATTGGATTCATGTCTGGAGAACACGCTGGTCATTCCATTCATACGATTCCTTCCTTGAAAAAGAAATCCTCCACCAGGTTAGCACGATGTGGCCTGCAGTTATCGTCCATTAAAATGAAGTCAGCTCCGATTGCTGCAGCGTAAGGGACTACAATAGGTCTGAAGATTTCATATCTATATCGGCGACCAGTCAGAGGTCCATCTTGAATGATATAGAGGTCTGTGTACCCGTCAATGGAGATGTCACCATAAACTAACACTCCCCCACCGCCAAATCTGACACTTTCGTGCACGAACGCTGGATTATTCCTACTGCCACGGTCCCTCCAGATGAAAATACGCCTATTATCAGGATGAATAGAAAAATGGTACTCGTCAGAAAAAACATTGCTCCATTCATTTTTCCTCCAGTTCATATGCTCTGTTGCCTACTCCCTGCGGTCACGACGATGCTTTGATGTTATTTTAACACCTACCATCGGTCGGCGAGCATACAGACCTACACCATGGAGCCGGTTTTGGACAATCTGAGTTAAAACCGTGGTGTCAGTAACCAAGCGAAGGTGTTGTTTAAGAAAAGTAGCGTTCATATTTCGGTGTCTCTGAGCCGTTAACACTAAATAACGATCTTCATTGGGCGTTGTTGACCGTCTACAACTTTGTTCTGGTCTTCGGCCTGCACTTCCAGTCTCCAAAAACGGTTCCAGATCCTGGAAATCACACTTTGTAACATTCCAATGGCATGTGCTACTCCGGCTTGAGTTTGGCCCCCTTCTAGCCTACCAACAATTCTCCAAGCTTCTGAATCGGTTAAATGACTTCACTGAGACATCGTACTCATCGAAACAAAGCAGTCACTGAATACTGATCATCCTTGTATTCATTGTCTTTTATTCAGTTGAAAGTCAAATTTCATTCACTACCGCTTAAGTGACCTTTTTGACTTCGAACTCAAAATTAGCATACTCCACAGTTTAAAAATCAGAAAAACGTTCCTTTGTGATTCTCTTCTTTCATTTTCAGCAAAAAAAAAAAAAAAAAAAAAAATTCGTTTATATTTTTATTTTATGTAAAACTTACAATATCCTTTAATTGTTTTGAGCAGTGTATATATATATATATATATATATATATATATATATATATATATATATATATATATATATATATATATATATATATATATATATATATATATATATATATATATATCTTGATGGTAATAAATCTTACAAGAATGTTTGTAAGAATGAAATAGAATTTTCAAGTATTATTTTTAACTATTGCATTGTTAAACGTATGTTTCCAGTCGAGAAAACATACTCACACCTTTTCTTAAAAATTTCCTTCAATTAGAAAAACAATAAATTTTATGTATTTTCACTTATAAATGAGTAATATTTTCCTTACCCTAGCCGACATGCTGTGCAAAAGGTCTGATGTAATTCGATGTTCTCGATACTCTTGCATCGTGCCAGAGAAAAAATGTGATGGGATAAGAGATTGTGCAAATGGCAGAGACGAGATTCGCTGTGGTAAAAATGATTCATTATGGTTTTTAATTATTTATTGAATTATATTTCATAATTTTTGATATATTTTAAATTAAGACGGATTCTAAAAATATTATTTTGTATACAAAAATTGCTACATGATGTTACTATATATTTTAAGGAATTAATCTAAAAATAACTTAAAGGAAAGGAAACTACACACTTGAAAGTAATAATTTATCTCGTTAAAGTTGAATCATAATAGAAAAAATACAGCTTTTGCTGTTTACTTCAATAAAACATCCGCTAAAATCCTTTAAAAAATATTTTAGATCTTTTTTGTTTAATTATAATCTTTGGAAGAATATTACATTTCTGTGTGGAAGGTTATAAAAAGTTATATGGCAGTTATATTGATGGATATTAAAAATTTCTGTCATTTGATGTGTGACGTTTCCTATTGAATTCACAAGATCAATCATTCTTTAAAGGAAAGAACCAATCGCAAACTATGCAGTTAGAAAGTGTAAAAGAAGAGAGTTTAAAGTATTTATAGAAGTTAAGATAGTGAAAAGTATTTTTCTTTTAATATTTTAAGGCTTACTGAATCTGAAAAATTTGTTAATTTTGTAATTATTTATCTTTATAAATTCTCAAAACTTCTAAGAGTGTCCATTTATTTCAGCATTGTAAAATATCTAATAAAATATAGAAAACATATAATAGTGGGTGACGATATAAGATAACACTCTGCATTATCGAATTTAAAAAAAAGAAAATATTGAAAACTTATATGTAGTATCCCTGGTAGAACTTATTAACTGGTTGATTGATTGATTGTGAGAAGTATAATGGCGCAAGGTCCTGTCAAGGATAAACAGCGCCAAGCATATTGGTATAACATTAAAAAGGTATTAATATGTAAGATCTTATTAAATAAATAATATGCTAAAGGTAAAATGACTATATAAATGTCGGAATTCAATAGAACGTAAAAAGGCAAAGAAGTTATTGTGAGAAATTTCTCCAATAAGATCTTGTAACGTTAAAATGGTAGAATTAAAATATGCACAACTTATACTGATTAAAATCATGGTAATCAATTAAAATATGACGAACAGAACACGCTTCATTGCATGTAGCACAAATAGGGCATAGGATCACTTAAAAAAGTGTTTATAAGCATACACGATACTCAAGCAAGTGTGTTTTAGATCAGATCTGGATTATAACAAAATTGACAATGGAATTATATTTGGAGTGATGGAATGCAATTTGTTAATAACTTGTAAATTCCATAGTTCCTGCCATTGAGACTGGATACATTTTTTATTGATTTCAGCATTGTATAATATCTGATAAAAATATGAAAAAAGAATATAATATTGTGTGACGATATAAAAAAAGATTCTGAATTATCGAATTAGAAAAATATTGAAAACTTATAAGTTCCTTGGTAGAATTCATTTCTTCTACATTAGATATAGACACTGTTGTTTATTGAAAGTAGTTAAAGTCCCATACACGTGGATAATGCAAATTAAGTGTGTTTTATAATTAAATTTGATTATATTATCAAGGTTACTAATCATAATAAAAAAATGTATCATACTCGGAAAATTTAGTTTCTAAAATCTTAGCACAATTTGATGTATATAAACATAAATTACTTTTTTGCTTATCAATTAAATCAAATTACAAAGTTAGAAGCTTAAAATCAAATAATTATAGATTGTAAATTGAATTATCAAATATGGTTTCTTATGTAGAAAAAGGTGTTTTTACTGTTGAGGGAGTGAACGCCAGCCGAGAACTTGCTCTGGATTGGTTAAAGAAGCAGAGGAACGCAGCTTGGGGATGGAGAGAGAATACTCATAGAGCTGTAGTGGCCATGTACTTAGCACAGGGTGCTAATTTCAATGGGACAAACAAAGAGGAAGAATTAACTGCTAAACAACTGGAGCTTCGAATGTCAACAGCTATTTTGAGGTAAAATATAATTTATAATAATTTCCTCTCATAAATTAGCCACTAACTAACAATTTTTACCGTTTGATACATAGCTGTGCCATAAGTTCTGATACAATTATAAAGGAATTAAAAAAAAAATTCGAAATCAAATTTGAAACTAAATGTTCTTAAACTTTTATTTTACCTTTAAATTTAATTTATTGCACATTTTACTCGAAATTCACCTTTTGAATTCACACTGACTTTAAGTCTCTTTGGACAATCACCTATCGATGCACGAACTGCTTCCATGGGAATTTCCATCACTGCTTTCATTAAAGAATGTTTTAGACCTTTCAAACTGGAATGTCGTTTTTGGCACACTTTTGCCTCCAGCACTGACCCCAATTTACAGTCGAGAGGATTCAAATATGGACTGCTGGAGGGCCAATCTTTGGCTTCCATGAAGTCTGACACATTCTTTTTCAACCACAGCTGAGTCGCCTTTGCTTTATGAGCTGGTGCAGAATCCAGTTGAAAAGTCCAATCGTGTCCATTGAAGAGGTTTACGTTCAGGGGCTTCACTTCTTTATCTGGAAAAATTTTTGACTTGGTTTTCACTCCTTTCTCGCAAAAGGATTCTTTGTGACTCCTTCATAACTGACACCCCACCAAATCATTACGGAAGCAGGATGATGTGTTCTCTGTACTCATTTTTTCCTTCTCTTTAGCTTCTTGAGCAATCCTTGCGACTACGCGATCATTCTGGTGGTTGAAAGATTCAACATTCAAAATTTTCTCGTTGGTAAATAAAATTCTTCTGTGGCTGTTATGAGCGTTCCCCGTCGCGCTAGTACTTTTGCTTTGAAGCACCACTCGCGCTTTAATTCATTCGTCAGAAAATGACCAGTTGTTCTTCGATAACTTCGTAGTCTAAGGTCTTCGTTAATTATGCTACACATTGTCCTTTTTGATACGTTCATTTGTTTAGCAAGTAGCGTCTTCTTTCGGCAAGGATTTCGGTGAATTCTCTCTCTTACTGCTTTCATGAGAGCATGTGCTCTCATTAAACTTGGACGACCACTTCTAGTACGATCTTCAACGCTGTATGTCTCAGATAACCTCTTAATTGTTCGATAAAAGAAGAGCCTTTTGATTTCTAAATTCTTAAGAGCCTTAAAAATTTCCGTAGGCCTCTTCATTTTTCTATGCAGTGATATAACATCTGCGCGCTTCTCTTTGATGTTCATTCTATTGAGTTAAAATTTTGCCTGTTTCATGACAAAATAATTGAAAATTTGAAAATTTTGCAAATGATCTCCAACGATGAAATCAATATTTTAGTTTATCGTCTGCGCTGCGTTTGTATCACAGCAAATGATCTCAAACTTTTGTATCAGAACTTATGGCACTACTAGGTAATTAATGCTTACAATTTCATAGGAATGGCACTGACCTTATATCTCCTACTCAACTGTCAATGTACATCAATGCATTGCTCGCCATTTGCCACGATCCTCGAAATTTTTACGGCTATAACTTGGCTGAAGATTTAAGAAAGCGGACAAGGAGTTCAGTGCTAGTTCAACCTTTATCTTACTTAGCCCTGTGTAATGCGAAGGAGCAGCTCTCTGATCACGATGTGGAAACACTTTCCTCAGTACTTATCAGTTCTTCAGATCACAGCTTCCTTACAGGTAAGGTCCTAAATAAGGATATGTAATTCGAATCTTTCTCTGGTAGTATTATGGAAACATTCCTTCTGTTTTAAAATTACAGTACTTATCAGTTCTTCAGATCACAGCTTTCTTAAGGTCAAGTTCCTAAATAGAAACATGTAATTCAAATCTTTCTCTGATAGTGTTTATCGAAGCATTTCTTCTGTTTTAAAGTTAAATACACAACTCCTGAAAAATAATATTTTTTTACTTCTTCTGCGCACTGATTGAAATACGAAACAGAAGAATAAATGCGTACAGAAATACCTGATTACCGTAAGAGCGCTGAATCATAAATTTTCATTTTGTGATTTCTTAATAAATGTTCAGCAATCGCTGTAAAATAGATGAAATAAGTAGACGACAGCAACATTTACCTTAAAAATTGGAAATTAAACTCTACTAATTTTTTATGAATTTGATTAAAGGTTTACTGTGACCTAGTATAACGGCCAGGTTACTGGAAGTAGAAAGTCTCCTATTTGATTTCAATAGCTGTTAAACAACAACAGATAAGTTGTTATGTTTTTACATCCGTATTTGTCAAGCGGCAGATTTATTATTTCTCATCTATGAATGGGTAAAAAATTAAAATTCATTCACGTAAACAAGCGCGAATTATTTTTGTTGGCGATGTGATTTGCGCCAATCTTGATAACCCTACTTCAATACATTGGATATGGCAAACCAAACTGTTTCTGGAATTTCTTTTAGGCTTGGCTCTTTTTCCCAGTTTGTCGCCAAGGGTGGGGACTCTCCTAGGATTTTACCGAAATTTAAATCAAAATTGTAGACTCAGATTTTTACTAGATTATTATTATTAATAAAATAAATTAAGTTGAGAATGAATTATTATTTTTACTAAAGTTCTAATTATTATTGATTAAATTTGTCCTATGTATCATTACCAACTCAGTTACAGGAATTGTGTCAATTATCTATTATAAAAATGTCAATACCAACTCAGCTGTTTACTGTTATTGAGACTGAATTCGTTCCCAAATGTTTTGCGAAAATCACTTTGAAATTTTAATGAAGTCGTCACTTTTTCTTTATCAATATAAATATTTAAAATGTTAATTTCTCTAGAACTTTTATCAAGGATTTACAAATAGTGAATATTTATATGCTATTTAGAATATTTAGATTTAGAGATTATGCTTTGAAAATATTTACTCAAATATCGAGAATTTGGTTACTTTTGAATCAGGTATCGATTACGGAAAAGAACGGTAAACTATACATTCTAAGAAAAGAATACTACATTCTAAAGAGGCTAAGAAAGGATCTTTGACAAACAACATATCAATCGACATCTTTCTTTTCATACACATAAATTATTTGTTAACTTGACTCTTAAGAAAATTCTTAAACAGGACATGATTCAACGTGATTCAATTTATTTGTTAAGAGAGGAGGATTCTGGGAGAAAAAAGAACTACACTTAATTTTCAGCCGTGGCTCCATTTAGAAGTCTGAATGGACATGAGTGTTTGTAATACAACCTCTACAGAATTTGGTGGAGCTACATTTTGTGTAACTCTTTTCAGACTATGGTTTTTGAGCATTTCAATATTGGCTTTGAACTTTCTCGGTAACAAGATGTTGTTAAAAAGTGTAGCGACCTCTACGTTTCTTCTTCATCTTATTCTGTACGTTATAGTTTTCCTTATGATGGCAACAGAAGATTTGCTTAAAAAAATTTATTTGTCTTTAATAGCCACGTGTTTATCGTCCCTTGGGAAAATGATCCGAAGATCCGGTACTTCATATAATATTTCAGCGTCGATATAACTCACGACATAATCGTACTTTGTTTGATCTGTAGAAATTGCAGATTTTCGAAATTGAGCTCCCAATTAGAGAAACTACATCTTTGGGACCGGTTTCGAAGACACAGGGACTCTAGAGATAGATGATGAAATCTCGTTTTCATTTTCCATTTTTATTTTTGATTCTTGAATAACACATTCGGTAGTCACCAATGAAGTGGTGATTTGATACAAATCTTTAACCCATGACAAATTTTTAACTCTAAAATGAATTAGATGACTTAGAAAAAGAGAACAAATAGAATTAGATGACTTATAAAAAGAGAACAAAACTCGTTTTATTTTTCTTGATACCAATCTGTTGTTACTATCTAAAACACAATAATTTTTTTTAAACAAATCTTTTGTTGCTATCTTAAGGAAAACTAAAACGTACAGAAATTAAAACTAAGATGAAGATTAAACATGCTACAAAAGTATTGAAGAACCCGTAAATTCATAGCTCAAGCGTTAATAGCTATGTGCTTATAAATTCTCCATTTGTTAAATAAATAAAACTTTTGCATGCTACCATCATAACCTTTTAAACATGCTTTTTAATCTCTGCTATTTTAATTATATATTAGGAATTTCAAAATTTTGATATGAGTGACAAACTGGTAATTTATGATTTTCAATTATTGTCCATTTGTTTCTTATGTTTTTAGATGTGCAAGCAGTTGCGGTCATTGCTTTATCATGCATTGCAAATCAAAAAGAGTTTTCTTACGTAAATGAAAATATAACTACCATTACAAAAAGATTGAAGGAGCGACAATTGGAAGATGGGAGTTTCGGCAGCATTTATACAACAGCTCTTGTCTTACAGGTAGATTGAGATAAATTATGATTTAACAAAAATCCCAAAAGTATTGTTAAAAAATTAGACATATTTTTTTTCTAGGCCCTCTTATCTAGTGGTAAAGAAGAAGAAAAAGACTGGAATTTGAAGGCTGCTGTACAATTTCTGAAACAGAAGCAAAACACTTTGGATGGTGGATCATTTGGAGATTTTCTTGCAACTTATCTCATTCTTCCAATATTAAATGGAAAAAGCTTGGCACATATCTCAAAAGTTAATTGCACAAAAAAATTGAAAATGCCAAGAGATGGTAATTTTTTTTTAAATATTCTATTAAATCAAAATGAAAATTATTCCAAAATCGATGAAAATTCAGCTTTATAATTCAATCTGAAGCATTGAAATGAAATCTTAAAGTATTTAGTCATTTCATAAAATAGATCGTGCGTTGCATTTACATCCAACACACATCTATCGCAAGATTTGTTTTCCAATGAAAGCATATTTTTATTCAGCATAAATGTGACATCTATGTAAAAGTTATATAAAAAAACGATCGATAATATTCGAATGCAAAATTTTGTTAACATTTCTGAAAGGAAAAACATTCATAGATTTCACATTTTAAAGAATGAACATTTACAATCTTATTTTTTTTATATAAATTAAGTAACATGTGTTAACAATGCAGCTGTAAAAGATATACTGGGTAATTTTCTACTAGACTGAAAAACTTGTTGGAGAGCATATCATTTTTTTTCACAGAAGCGACTTAGAGTTACATAGCAATACAGTCGTGTTCACAGAAGGCGACTCCAGCACGTTGAATAGGTTTGTGATTGCAATGTCCTCCAAGTGAAATGATACCACTGGAATCGAAGGTCAAGTATTAAAGGGTCTTCTGATTGGTCTCTCCTTCAAAATTAAGAAGAAACCCCTTCAACTGCTTCCATTTAACTAATAGAGCCAAACTCAGGGCTGAATACAAGGAAGATTAATGATGCAACAACAACATAGCAACACATGCTCAAAGATATAGTTTTGAGCTATGGTCCAAAGAAGATAAAAAAATCGAAACAATAATGCATCAAAGGGACAGAATATATTTTTAAAAGGTTTTACTACAGAACATTTTCCAATTTACAACAAAAAGTAATTTAATAATCTTGACTGTATTATTACATGGAATTCCTTGCATTTCCTTTATTGCTCTGAAAGATTACGAGCGTGTCTCTAAATCTTTTACGGTAAATGACGTTTAACAAAATGTTGGGTGAACTATGATATTGCTGGAAGTCGTCATTTACAACCCTCCTCAAGCAGGATGAAGGGATATTTCAAGCCAGAATCTGGTCAACATCCTGATCATATATGGAGCCAGGAGTTGTTACGGACACGTGGTTTATCCGATTTTTCTGGAATGATATTCTACAAAGGTTATGTGAGATTGATTATTTAATGATAATTGCAATGAATCTAAAGCGATGTTCTTACTGGAATGAGACAGACTTAAGTCTGGAAGAAGACAATTCAAGTTTGAGTACACTAGCGATAGCCTAACAAGTGACTTTTTCTTACTCCTCTATCTGAACGGTATTCTCTGTAACCCAAATGAACGCATACCATCTGCAACGTATCCAATGATTTAAATTGAAAACTATCCACGCCAGTGGAAGTTTACTTTTTGAACCCTACAACAAGTTGTTGCAGACAGTGCATTTGTTGTGTCTGAATCGTTCTAGGATGAATCTTATCTTTAACGTGAAAGATCCTTCATCACTGTCTTACATGGACTTTAAATACCTCCCATGGTATGTTATAACATGAAGCTTAACGGTGTTTTTCGATCCATCGCTGTGCATTGGGGACCTCATTAAACTGAACCGTCTCCCCAGTTATTTTGGATGGAAGGCCATACTTGATTTTTCTACATCAAAGTCTGCCTAATCTTCTTTAAAAATTGCGCATTTTCTTCCTTCATTAAGCTGCTCTATGTGATATCAACAAGACGTAGCTTTTCCACGTTTCAAGAATGGTTTCCGCCGACATCTTAACGTAAACTTTAGTAACCATAGATAAATTGCAGAGGCCCGGTTCATTTATCTGCCATCTCACCGAACCTATTACGCATGGATTTCTTCTCCAGAAGTTAGATGAAGAATTTCGTGTCTTAGACCTTTATTCCTTCAGTTAAATATCTGGCTGCTCTAATGTCTGTTACTGCCTGGAGAATACGGAACAAGCCAGTAATCTAACAGAGCTTAAAGAATTCTATAAACCTTCGCTGTCAAGCTACCTAACGATTTCTGGTCGTAATTAACCTTTTGCAGTACAGATTTTCCACAAAGTATTTTATGTTCCATAGTTGAATAGCTGTTTCTGAGCTTTCCATCTGCTTCTTGCCACTATAATTCGCAACTATGTCATTCTCTAACCTGCATTATTATATGGTTTCAAGCAACTCCATGCCTCTTTCACTTTTTATAAGTTTGACAGTCTGGTAGTGTAACAACTTGCATAATTCCTTCATTGAAAATTAATTTATAATACTTTATACAACAATTTCTGAAAATATACATATATAATGGCTATCTATAATATCACAATGATGTTCACACATATAAAAACACCATTTTCCGACTCTAAACTAAATATATTATCTTAGGTGTTACGCGATGCGATTTTTTTTCAAATGGCTGTAATAAAGAAAAGAGGAACAATGTATATTAGTTTTTGAATCACTTTTTATACATTAATGCTAATATAAATTTATATACAAGACACATAAACTCAAAATTATTTAGAAAATTAGCACCCTATTTTAAATAATATATATATATATATATATATATATATATATATATATATATATATATATATATATATATATATATATATATATATATTAATATAAAGAAAATACATATATGAATATAAAGTAATAAATACAATGCTAAAAATATAATGTTGTAACTACAATGCATAATAGGAAATCTAGCCAGCGCAAAAGCAGCTAAAGAAAGATTTGCCTAGATAAATAAGATAAAACATGAAGAAAAGTAAAATCAGAAATTTAAAATTGGAAAAATACTAAAGTATATGAAGCAAAAGACAAGAAGGCATAGGGACCATGTCTTCATCAATTCATGTCATCTTCAAGCTACTCACTATAGATGAAAATACTCACATTAGTAGAAAATATTGTGAGTATTTTTCTACTAATGTGAGTATTTTCATCTATAGTGAGTACTTTTATTCTTCTGCATAATTGTGAGTATTTTTCTACTAATGTGAGTATTTTCATCTATAGTGAGTACTTTTGTTCTTCTGCATATATACTTATCTTTTCTACATATATATTTAGTCTAATTTTTAATTAAGTTCTTTTAATACGAACACTCTTCGGGGGAATTGCTCGAAGATTTTTAGACATTTGTCCTTCGAGCATGTCAGAAAAGAGTGTTCATTTTTGCATAGCTGACCATCTCCCTCCTGATGAAGACATGGTCCCTATGCCTTCTTGTCTTTTGCTTCATATACTTTAGTATTTTTCCAATTTTAAATTTCTGATTTTACTTTTCTTCATGTTTTATCTTATATATGTATATATATATATATGTGTGTGTGTGTGTGTGTGTGTGTGTGTTTGTTTGTGTGTGTGTGTGTGAGAGAGAGAGAGAGAGTAAGTTTATTTATTACATTACATATATTCAGACTTGTATGCTTGATTCTTGAGATCCGCTTGTAAGTCTTCTTCGATAATAGGACAAATAGCACAATGACAGATGTACAACCACAGAAGATAACGAAGAAAACACCCAGGGCCAGGGTGGGAATCGAACCCACACTCCTACGCTCTCAAGCGATTAGAGGAGTGATGCTTTTGACCACTCAGTCTGGAGCACCCTGTGAGTGAGTGCGTGCGCTTCAAAATTATAAATCTTTTAATTAATGACTTTGGCAACAGGAAACTTAAGACACAAAAGTTATACTTTAATCCCTTGTTAAAACATCCTTATCGTTAAAACGTACATAATTATCTCATAAATCTTATATTTCATTATTGTAATATAGAAATCTTTGTATTTATGTTAATAAGTTTACTTCTGGTTTGAAAATTATCCACTTTAGGTTCCTGAAAATTAAGTACTTTAGAGATTCGAGATTTATTTAATTAGGTAAAATAGATTTCCTTAAATTTTTAAATAATTTAAAAATTTATATTATTTTGTAATGAAAATTATTTTATTTGAATGGAATGTTTCATTTGATAAATCAGAACTAGGATATTTTTCTTCACAAAATTTTTGCCTCCATTATTACTTTTTAAGTATATTTGGTTGAGATATAAATACTTTTGATATTTTCAATATTTTTGCAAAATTTCATTTGATAATTTAAGAATATTCAAAATCTTAAATATTCCCCATTTAATTTTGAATCGTTAATGTAAGTCATTTCTGTTTTTGCAATACATATGTTTTTGTTGTATACGGATAACACATCTAAATAATAATCCCTAAAAATATTTTTCTTTTACACTATGAATATCATAGAATATTTTTTGAAAAGTATGTTATTAAACATTCTCACTTATAGATTCTCAACGTCATTGAGTGGCATCGATTTTGGGAGTTTCATTATTAAGGCTCTTTTAAAGATGTTCCCAATATTTTTTAATAATCATTAAATACATAAGAATAAAAAATATTAAATTTGGAGTTTTATTTTAGTTTCATAAGGCAGCTATTTCTAACAGACAGGGCAGCTATCTACCTGATAATCATGTTCTGCTTTTTTACAATTTAGAATATAAGCATATAGTTAATTATAGAGACTCATCAATAAGAATCTAAATTTTCAAAGTAAATGATAATTATTATCGATATATTATTAATGCTTGGGAGTTGAGAGGTTTAAGGATATCATAAATCAAAGAAAAAATACATCCATCGCTTAAATTTTTCAAAAATTTACTATTCACCATTACCGCAACACTATCTTTTCAGGAATACAATTTTTTCTAGAGATTAATTTCTTCAGCAGTTTTTATCAATATTCATTTGATGCATATATTTCCTTCTCATTTGTAGACACTGTATTTAATGTACTGCCTAATTTATATAGTTTTGAAAGCAGCATTTCACGTTTAATAAGTGATTCTTTTCCTCAAAAAATAATATTCCTGTATTACAAACTAGGATTTCATTAGCGATATAAGTACCTTGTTTCATTTGCATATTTACAACTGTTTTAAAGAAACGTCTGCTCCGGTATTAAGAAAAATTTTGAACAAACATCACAATCTGTTAAGAAACTTCTATGTATATAATATGGAAAGTTAAATACAATATCAGCATTAGCACGACAGCCCTTTGTGGGCCTTAGCCTTCGCCAGGAGTCTCTGCCATATTCCGCCCCTTTTCTAGAAATCGACCTCCAGTTCTTGACTTTAAGTATGTTGAAGTCTTCTTCCAGGCAGTCCTTCCATCTCTTTTTGGGTCTTCCTCTCGGTCTACTACAGAAAGGGGTGGTGTTGAAGACCATTATTGGTGTTCTCTCTGTACTCATTCTCATGAGGTTCTAGATAGTTTTATTAATTTAATGATGTCTTCTTCTCCATAGATTTTGTACAGTTCAAAGTTATACCTTTTTCGCCAGGATGTTATTTTCCAGGACAGCACCAAAAAGAGTTCTTAGGACCTTTCTCTCAAAAATCGACTTATGTTCTCTCTTCCTTCATCGTCAATAAATATAATATAGAATATGGAAAAAGTTAAACATAAAATTCATATCAAGATAAAGTAGATTCGCATGAGTTAATACATTCAATATTTTGAATATTTTAATGTTTTTGCCTTGTTTACACACTCAATGTATCTTTTATTAATGAATCAAACATCTTTTGCGATAAATTAGTTAATGTATTATATTGTTTATCTAGGAAACCCTGTGTCTGACATTGAGTTGAAATTAGGAAAGAAGATTTCGGTTCATTATTCTTTGTACATCGGAGACAACAAAGACCAAGAACACCCCATTTTTCTCCGAGTACCAGAGAACATCACTGTATTAGAAGTAATGAGGTTGGCTGAAGAAGCTGATCCTAAATACAAGTAATTTATTAGTTTCACCGTACCAAAAACACATTTTTTAAAATTCCTTCAAAAAACTTTTTAATATCTGGGCCTCAGCAAGATCAAGTGCTTATGAGTATCACTGAAGACGATTTTTTTCTTGATTGGGACCAATAAGAACACCGATCGCATGTACGAAATTCAGAAAACTACTTTATTCATTTAAATGAAGAAGTCTCATCAGAAGAAGCATGGGCCAATTAAAATTAAATATTGGTACATTCGTTGTATCATCGTGGCTTTTTTACTATCTACTTTGGCAGTTCTCCTATTCATGATATTTTTATATGGAAATTTATGACTCACCATTCTTTTCTTTATAAAACAACACTCTTCAGAGGAAAAGTTTTAATGGAAAAAGTTTACAATCGGGTACCTCTTACTTCTTTGGCGAATTTTTGACACCGAGATAGGTGCCAAGAGAGATGTGACTACTTGAAAAGTGGCTACACAAAAGCTATACAAAGATAAAGTTACCAGGATTACCACAAATTAAAGTTTATCGTTAAAATGTATCGCTAAATCTTGTGTTACCCGATTGTACACAGAACCCAGTTTTAGCTTTTGTACTAAGGTGAATGTTTTGCTTCTAATTTCTACAATGCAGGCATTAATGTCCAATGCTTTCTTAGTTTCCTAGATTTTCTCACTTACTATTTGTAAATACAGCTCATTGTTTACAAAATGTTCTTTTAAGAGAATATAGGATGTGGATTTTAAAAACTTTTGTAGCAGCCTCAATCTGTAAAGGTATGCACTACCAGTGTCAAAATATTAATGTGGGCATATTTTGGTATCAAAAACCCTGCCTAAAATGATTCGCACATGAATTAATATAAAAATAAAGTATATTTATTTATTTACATTTTATACTTTTGCGTAATATTGACATTAAAAAAATGTTTTTGTTAAATTATGTAAATTTTAAACAGAATTTAAATATTATTCGAAGAAACTATTAAATTAAAATGTATAACATTATTATATATGATAAATATAATTACACTTTACATTTCTTTAAATGTATTTTTTAATTCATGCTAATGTATAGAAATATTATATTAGAGAAGAACTCGAAACGTAAATAACTTCAAGAAAATGCTTACATTGCTTCACAATACTTGCTAAATAAAACGTTCTTAATTAATATCAATTTAACCAATATTCATTTATCTATTTGTTGCGAAAATAAATTTTATTTTTATTGCATTTCAGTGAGATGCTAAGCATTAAAATGTACTTCTTTGAATGTAACATAAATACATTATCAAATTATTTCCTTATTTTTTATAATGAAACTATGTAGTTCTTAATTACAATTCCCTTTGGAGCTACATTTAAAGTTTTTTGTATATGTAATTTTATTTGCATTATTGTGAATTAAATAATTGCAGGTAAAAAAATTTTATTTCATCATTTGAATTTATTGTAATTTTTTTCCAATAAAAACTAAAGATAATTAATAGCATAAATATGCAGTCCATTATTCTTAGAAGCTTATATATATATATATATATATATATATATATATATATATATATATATATATATATATATATATATATATATATATATATATATATATATATATATATAAAATAAGCATAATATGTGATAATATTTTTATATTAGCGAGATAATATAAATATACCATTTTTCTCTCTCTTATATATGCAATACATTAAGACATACCTAAATAAACTGTATCAATGTATTTAGTTTATTCTTATAATTATCATAAATTTCAGATTGAAAAATTATATATATGGGTGTACATCTAAGAAGATTATAATTTTTTTAAAAAAAGTACTTTTTAGATTTTAATAATGAAATTTTTTATGTGAATTTTTTTAAATACGTCCTAATTCAGAAAATATATATTTTACCGTTTTTCATAATCGGCTAATTTATTTTACTTTCTATTATTTCTATATACATTTAAATAATTTTTTAAAACAATTATAATTAAGGAAAATGAATATTTTAATTCCGGTGATTAACTCAAAAATTGAACGAAACGGGAAAAAGATTTTGTCTCCATTCATTTAATCACTAGGATAAAAAGTTCAAACCAAAATATTAACAAACATTAATTTTCAAATCAATTATAGTTTGTCTCCTCCATATTCAAATAATTAATACATTATTCTTGATATGAAATTATATATTGAAAACTTATTGTATATTATATAGAAAATGTTTCCCAACTAATACATTTTTAATTATGAAACGTTTAAACTAAATTTACTTTTAAACACACACACACACATATATGTGTGTGTGTATTCATGTGTATGTGTGTATATATACATACATAAAGTCATAAATATTATCTTTGTTTCAGATTCCAATACCAGATTGTTCTGGGAAAGATAAATATTTTCAAAATATCGGGAATCGCAAATGATCCTGAGGATGGAAAGTTTTGGCTTCTATTCATTAAGCCGAAAAACTCTTCACTAGTAATGGCAACGGAAGGTTAGATATTACATTTTATTATGTATTAAGTCTACTGGAAAGTTATGTCCGTTGATCGATGACGATGATGTTAAAATCATATTAGAGAAAGATCTTTTTCTGACAACATCAAAGATCGCAGAAATCTTAATTCAGCTGATCAAACTATTTCGGACCATATTCGGAAGATAGAATTGGTGTGGAAGTATTCAAAATGGGTGCCACATCCATTAAGTCAGAAGAATTTTGATGATCGAGTCAATGCCTATCTCTGCTCTTTCTGAACAAAATCGAGCCCTTCTCGAACCGGTTGATAACTGGGGATGAAAAGTGGATTACCTACGAATACATCGTCAAGAAAAGGGTACACTGTGCGAAAAACCTAGCCCTTGAAACTCTAAAACAAATTTGACTCTGAATAAGAGAATGTTGTATATATGATGGAATATTTGAAGACCAATACATTATGAGCATTAAAAATTGAACGTAAAGCTCAATTTGGAAAAGTATTGTCAACAACAGGATGATGGAAAAGGAGCAGTCCAAGAAAAGAGTTCTTTAAAAAAACTTGCAGAACTAGGCTGAAACATTCTGACAAATGCTCTATATTTCCCGAACTTATCACCCTCTAACTATCACTCCATTTGCAAGGAAAAAACATAAGTAAGGGAAAAGCATAGCTTAGAGGACTATACCACTCAAACAATGTTTTTGTCCTTACAGAATTTTTTGAAGGGCAAAAAATTCAAAAATGAAGAAGGTATCAATCAAGCACTGTTTCCATTTTCCGCTCAAGAGAATGAAACATGTTTCAAAAATGGGATATACAAATTGCCCTCATGCTGGCAAGAAGTCATTAATGATGATTGGCGATTATATTATTTAATAAAGTTTATGGGCGTAACGAAAAATTAGTATTTTGTTTTATTCTAAAAAAATGGACAGAGTTTTCCGGTAGACTTTTAATATATATATAATGAATAGTAAACTTCTCTCTTCTTTAAGTTAGCTTTTATATTTATACAATCAAAGAAAAAATATTATATTTTTTTAGGAGCAGATACAGCTATTGTGAGTGACAATGATAAAGTTGTTATGTGGTACAAATCCGCGGATGTCTCCTGATTGTAAGCAGAATGGAAAAAGGAAAATTGAACGAATGACCTTCAATGAAAATAAACATTCACATAACTGTCTTTAATATATGAGAATAAATATGCTTGAACAATTGGTTGAAATTTTTTAAAATTTAATTAAAGCATTGTAAAACAATATTTTTACATAAATAATTGCTACAAATTTAGAAACTATGAGTATTTTATTTATTAAAAATATCAAATACTTATGTATTTTAATTTTTATATGCATTACAATGCTATGTGTTTAATCATTTTCAAATATTTTGGACATATTTATCGACAATTGTTTATTTTTAAAATCATATATTTTACTTACACACAAACACACACACACACACACACACACACACACACACACACACACACACACACACACACACACACACACACACACACACACACACACACACACACACACACACACACACACACACACACACACACACACACACACACACACACACAGAGGTTGGTCTAAGCCGGCAAGTGCGCTGTATGTGTTTTCACCATCAATCCGAGGACCCAAATTATATTCTAAACTTACAGGAATATTTTTACGAAATTTATTATTATGGTTTAAAATGTGATTTGAACAATCGTGTGACATAAATAATTTCAATATTTTTATTTTTTCAAATATGTATTTTCTCAAGGTAAGCGAGGACCTATGACACACCTGTTACTGAGAACCTATGATACACACTTGTTACTGAGGACCTCTCGTACACACCTGTAAGTGCGGACCTTTCATACACACCTATAAGTTCGGTCCTTTCATACACACCTGTAAGTGCGTACCTTTAATACACACCTGTAACTGCGGATCTTTCATACACGCCTGTAAATGAGAACCTTTCATACACACCTCCAACCACGGACCTCTCATACATACCTGCAAACGTGGATTTTATATACACATATGCAAATTAGGATAATACATGCATTCTTTTAACACAGAATATTATATTGTAATCTGTATCTTAAGATAAATTTACTTGTTTCATTAATTTAGCATAAAGCTTTGTTTTAAAATCCTACAGAGAGAATCTCAAAAGAAAACGATATATTTTTTCACATAAAATGTTAGAGGTCAATAAAAATAATGCTTTAACAAGAATTTATCCATCATGTATAAAAAGTGCAAGTATGATATGACTGAAAATTATAATATTTCTACCATTCAATAACATTTTAAGAAAAAATTTTTGATTAAAAATCCTGATTGTTCCTGAAACAGTTAATGATCACTTAGAAGCATTTTTCTTTACTAAGCAGTAAAGTAATTTGTCATTGGAAAATATTTTATGTAGATCATGTTTTCGCTCCCATTTAATATTTTTCAGCAATAAAAAATAAGTTTTATTATATACCAAAAAATTATTTTAAATATTTTAATTTTTTGTGCTTTAAATTTGCTTTTTAAAAATAAATATTTCTAATACAACTTTTACTTTAAATATATCAGATTAAATTTTGTAGTATTTTTGAAATCATTATAAGAGCATAATTATTAATTCATTCTCTTGAAGAGTGAATAATTTTAATGTTTAACATAAAAAGTATGAAAGTAAGAGTGTAAAATGTCATTCAGTATATATTGGCTTATGGAATCAGTTGAACAAAAAGGAAAAAAATGATATTTCTAGTACGATAACAAATTATATATATATATATATATATATATATATATATATATATATATATATATATATATATATATATATATATATATATATATATATATATATATATATATATATATATATACATATATATATATATATATATATATATATATATATATATATATATATATATATATAAATTAGAAAATTGCTTTTTTTTCTTCTAAAAATTTAAGGAAATTTTACAATTAATTATAAGTTAAAATCTTTGTTATGTTTATATCCATGAGTTATAAATCACACATTTGTAATTTTATAGTGTATTTGTAAAAAGTATTACACTGAAAAAAACATTTGACAAATACATCATTTTCATTGCTTTTGAAATTCTAGATTTTTTTGCCCATATGCCTTACTAAATATGAAGACATACAAGAAGAAAATTAATTTTAACGACGTTAAAATATTTTTCATTGTAAGGAAGTCTCTTAAAGAATAATATTTCAAAAATAGTTCATTAACGACCGTTGAGAAACTATGTAAAATTGAATAAGTTGTAAGGTATTTTTATTAAAGACAAGAAACCAAGAAGTCACATATATCAGAAAAGATAGAACATTTTAAATTAATTGTAAACCCTTTTTGAATCACTCCTTCATACAGAACATTATAATCTTTTCTATTGTTGAAATGCTAAATTTTCAATCAAAGAAATTTTAAAAAAAGTATTTTTATTAACATAAAATTAAAATTTATTTTTCAGTTCATCATGACAAAATAATAATATCTAGCTAATTATAATTAGATCAATTAAATATTTCTAAAAATTATTGACAAAATTAATAGATATATTAAAAAAATATATTTTCGTAGGCATAAATTAATTAACAAGAAAGAAATTTTTACCAAATTTCTACAATGATAACTTTAAATTAATGTTATCAGTTGTTAAAGCTATTTTTTATTTGCCACACTGAAAGAGCTGATTTCTCGTATTGTCGTGTCATGTCAGTATATACATGTCATTTAAAATTGTATTTCTTTGATAAATATTAGAATTTATTTGTTAAAAGTAAAAGAGTAAAGAGAAATTTCAAAAACGTTATCTCCACTGTTACTTGTTTACGCAAAATGAGCTTATGTGTTTTATGTGATGTAATGCTATTTTTAATTTTCCTTAATTTTTTGTGGAAAATAGATTAATT